>JASDQU010244119.1:34972-53012 GCA_032191745.1 Picea mariana | reverse complement strand
TGCAGGGAGTGCTAATTCCGATTCAAACACAACTGTTTTTACTGATGTCTATCTAGGTGCTTATAACACTCATAAGGGGGCGTTTAGTATTCTGGAAGATTACGCGAGCCAGCAGCATGAAAAGGCAGCCCATTGGTCATGCCCGCCACTTAATTCTCACTCTCAATTTAGCGCACCAGCAATTACATGGGCCGACTTTGATCAGTACTTTAAAGTTCAGGGTCTGGGTGATTGCCAGGATAGTGTAATTTTGAGGGATGGTGAAGTAGATTTGGACAGACGGGTGCAGGATGGTGAGATACGGGATTGCGCGGCAATTCCCAATAAAGAAGGAAACGCAACGCCACCTCCTACAATATTAGGAAGAGGAGGAAATGGAACGTTGAATTTTGCGTGTGAAGGTGACGCTTCTGGCCGCGGAGGACCATCTGGACAATATCTATACTTATACTGCTGTTTCTTCTGACCCCGATAAAATATCATTTAACAGGGTGGGAATGCATTAACCATATGCGTTCATTTCTCATGTACGCTATATGCCCATTAGGCTTTGATAGGATGTTTTATAATATAGAAGTCCAATTTTCTTGTACGGAAAACACTGATTGATAGCTGGACTCTTAGCATTCCTACTCCCAAGAATAAAGTATGTCATCTACTTACGTTTTTAATGTCCATCCTTTGATTACCTCTTCAATATACGTCATAAGGTCGCTCTAGCAAGTGTTTAATTTTGTTACAGAGTGGAGAGATGTTGATAACATGAGAAGCAGAGAATACAAAGAAAGCGCTGAACATCAAGAAACGATAATATAGCTGGTCATGATAGCAGTTAGACTATTGAGGTTACATTATATTTAACACTCCTTAAAACTCAACAATTACAAACATCAGCACTAATAATGCCCAAGTGTTGTCTCTGAAAATTTAAAACTGATTTTTCGAGTGGCTTTGTGAAGATATCTGTGCGCTGATCTCGAGAGCCGCAGAATTGAAGTGCAATGTCACCATTATTGACAAGCTCGTGTATGAAGTGAAACCGAGTGTCAATATGCTTGTTTTCTTGTGAAACACATGATTTTTGGATAGAGCAATTGATGAGGTGTTGTCACAGAAGATAGGAATTGGCTCATTTTCTATATGTGACATCTTTCAATATTATTCTCAAACACACATCTTGACAGGAAGCTGAGGTAGCAGCGACATACTCTGCCTCTACAGAGGATATTGATACAATAGGTTGCTTCTTTGATGCCTATGACATCAGGTTCGCGCCCAGGTGAAAAACATGTCCTGAAGTGTTTTTTCTGTCATCTAGGCTGCCTACAAAATCACTGTCTGTGTAACCAGAGAGACGATTATCATAAAACTGAGTGTACCATAAGACAAAATTGAGAGTTCGTGCAACATATCTCATAATCATTTTCGCCATCTTCCAGTGAGAATCTTTGGGCGAGTCCATGAATCTAGAAACAAAGCTAGCTACATACATAATATCACGCCTAGTTGTTGTAAGATACAACAAATTGCCTACTAAACTTTTGTACAGGGTAGGGTCCATTATATGTCTTTCATCTTGCTTGCTTAATTTTGTGCCTAGGGGTATAAGAGTTTATGTTGGATTGCATTCTTCCATGCAGAAACTTTTGATGATGTCTGCTGCATAATTTTGCTCACAGACAAAAATTCCTTTGGTTGATTGATCAACCTCAGTTCCCAAAAAATATTTCACTATGCCAAGATCTGTCATTTCAAACTCATATTGCATGGCATGTTTGAAACTGGTTAACTCAAGATTTCCGGTGTATATCATGTCATCAACATATAAACATACAATCAGAATTTTACCGTGTTGATCAGTTTTGGTGTAAAGAGTTGGCTCATTTTGGCTTCTGTTGAAACCATTTTTGATCAAGTAAGTGTCAATTCTGTTCTACCAAGCTCTTGGAGCTTGTTTTAAGCCATACAGGGCTTTCTTCAACCCATACACTTTGTTTGGCTGCTCTTTGACTTCAAATCCAGGTGGTTGATCCACATAGACCTCTTCTTCTAAGACACCATTTAAGAAAGATGACTTGACATCCATCTGGTATACTTGTCATTTGTGTTGAGCTTCTATGGCTAAGAGAGTCCTTACAGTGTCTAATCTTGCTACTGGAGCAAAATTTTCACCATAATCAGTACCTGGTTGTTATGAGAATCCTTTGGCAACAAGTCTTGCCTTGTGTTTTTCAATATGCCCTTTTTCAATAGTTTTGTAAACCTACTTGACACCAATACTTCTCTTATGTCTGGGCAAATCAACAAGATCCCATGTCTTGTTCTTCTCAATGGAGTCAATCTCTTGGCTCATGGCTTGAACCCAATGTGGCTCCTTAGCTGCCTCTTTAAAAGATGTAGGTTGACATGACATTAAAGAAAAAAGGTCGTGTTGTTCAATGTCATCCCACTGCTGATGGATTTCTCTTAAACTTCGAGTTCTCTGGTTTGGAAGTTTAGAGGATGAATCTCTACTCGAAGTTGAGTTATCCTGAGAGTTTTCAGATTGTCCTTGTACCTGCAATCTTGGAAGAGCAGGTTGAGGTATTGGTTGTCCTGAATTTTCTGCATTTTCAGGACTGGGCAGCAATGGATTTTGACTGTCCATTTGTTGATTTTCAGATTTGTTCCAGAGTTGATCCAGAAATTTTACATCTCTGCTGAGAATTAGTTTCTTTGAGATTAGATTGTAAAGCCTGCAAGCTTTTGATGTTTCGTTGTAGCCAGTAAAGATACATTTCTCACTTCTATCATCAAGTTTCTTCCTTAATTCGGAAGGTATGTGAGCGTATGCTATGCATATGAATGTCCTTAGATGAGAAACATTTGGCTTTGTTCCACTCCATGCTTCTTGAGGGACCTTCATCTTGAGACTGGTGATTGGAGATCTATTCAGGAGATAAGATGAACATGCTATTGCTTCAGCCCAAAATGTATTTGACAGACATTTCTCTTTGAGAAGGAGTCTTGCCATGTTCATGATTGTCTGATTTTTCCTTTCAGCCACTCCATTATGTTGTGGAGTATACCTGGATGTAGTTTGCATGATGATGCCTTGTGATTTGCAGAAATTTGCAAATTCATTGGAGTTGTATTATCCTCCTCCATCTGACCTGAGAGTTTTGATATATTTGCCACTCTGTTTTTCAGCTTCGACTTTGAATTCTTTGAATTTTGCAAAAGTTTCAGACTTGTGTCTAAGAAAATAGATCCAGATTTTCCTACTAGAGTCATCAATAAATGTTAGAAAATAAAAGATACCACCTATGGACTCTGTTTGCATTGGTCCACATAAGTCAGTGTGAACAAGTTCGAGATGTTGTTTGGCTTGAGTGGAGGACAGTGGAAAACTAGTTTTCCAAGTATGCAAGACTCACATGGGGGATTTTGCTCTTTGAAAATAGGGAGACCTTTGACCATGGAGTGCTTTTGTAGAATATTTATACTTTGAAAGGGTAGATGTCCAAATATTGTATGCCAAACCATAGTTTCATTGGGGGTGGATGCACTTTGTGCATATGTTTGGATCAGATTTGCAGTTCTGACGGTCAGGGGAAACATCCTATTCTGAGCCATGTGGATTTCTGAAATCAGTTTTCTGTTGGGGGTTTTATCATGTATCTTTCTTGATGCTCCCTCAAAAAGTACCTTATAGCCATGTTCAATGAATTGTCCTACATTAATAGATTATGTTTCATATCTGGAACATGATAGACATTGTTTATGTCTTTCTTTACATTTTGTTTAGTAAGAATAGGTACAATTCCTTTTCTTTGAACGTTGACTAAGGAATCATTTCCAAGTGTAATATCAGAGGAAATTGAAGAATCAATGCATGAAATTAAATCTCTGTTACCTGTCATGTGATTGTTGCATCCACTATCCAGCAACCAAAGATCTTTATGTTGTTCTTCAGTTTTGTGGCATGATAGAAACATACCATCAGAGGCTTCTCCTTCATGATTTGAGACATGCGCTCTTCTTGAGAGTTGATCTTCTTGCTTCTTATTGCATTCAGATTCATAGTGCCCATACTTTTTGCAGTAATAGCATTGTATGCTTGATTTGTCATTTGATATACTTCCTTTGCCTCTTTGAGGCTGGAAACTCGGATTTTGGTTCTGTTGTCTGTGACCATAGAAATTGTGATTTGGGTTCTGTTGTATGTGACCTCCACTTGAGTGAGGGTTGCTTGGACTGCTCCCTCTTCCTTGGTGACCTCTGTCTTTTCCTCTGCCTCTCCCTCTAGTGAAAGAGAATTGAGTTTTGAATGCATTTGTGATTGACTCATCCATGAGATGCAGTCTAGTCTCATGTGTCAACAGAGAGCCCATTAATTCATCTATTGAAAAATTTGAGAGATCCTTGGATTCAAGGATTGTTGTAACAACCATTTCGAATTTCTTTGGTAAACTTCTGATGACTTTCTCAACAATGTGTTTATCACCGATGGCTTCACCAGTCAATCTGATCTGGTTTATGATTCCCATGAATCTGGTCATAAAGTGATCAACATTTTCAGACTCTGTCATTTTTAAAGTTTTGAAATGCGTCCTCAAGGTCTACAGTTTAACTATTTTGACCCTATCATTTCCTTGGTAGGCTGATTTAAGGATGTCCTGGGCCTTTTTTGAAGTAATAGGGCCTGTGATTTTTGAGAAAATCGAGTCATGCACTGAATTTTGAATACATAATTTTTCCTTATTCTCTTTGTTCCTCTATGTTTCCTGAGAAGTTATCTGTTGGTTGGTCATGGTGGCAAGGTCTGTGGGATTTGGTTCCACATATCCAAGATCCAGTAGATCCCAGCACTCTTATGCTTGCAAGAAAGATCTCATTGGAAGAGACCAAAACTCATAATTCTTTCCAAGAAGAATCGGTCCTTGAGTTGGTCCTAAATTGTTAGACGTGGCCATCTTTTAAAAAAATTAACAAAACAAAAAAAGATGTTAGAAAATTTCTTGTTTACCTGTTTCCTACGCGTAAAACCAGGTCTTTGAAGTTCTTTTAGTGACTTCAGACCGAAAAACACGGGGTAGACCACTTCTTTAGCTTCGATCTGGTTGGACTTGACTATGTGAGCGCAACATCTATTGATTCAGAGCTCTGAGCTCTATTCTTTAGCTACTGTAGAAACTGTAGCAATTGTAGCCCCTCTAATGGCGGAATACGTCCAAATGCGAACTCAACCCCGCGCGAATAAGAACTGAGCGCAAGCTCCTTTTCCACTTGACCACTACCCATGACCACTAGCTTAGCCCACAAAGAGCGTGTCACGTTTTGCGACCTCGAGAGTATTGGCGTGTGAGCCACTCCTGACTCTCCAACTCCCGAACTCTGAAAGGGGCTTAAAGAGCCCTCAGCACCTCTCGTATCCTTCCTCCACACGACCACGACGCTATGACCATGGTCCACTTTTCAGGATTTCAGGACTCCTGCATGAGAGCCCCACTTAACTCTTGTTTCCCAAATCTCCGATCTTCAAAATCCCAACAGAGGTCTAGCACTTGCTATCTCCTCCCCTAAATTATACTGATGTGACTCTCGGCTGTGATCGGGGGCTTATCTCCGAGCACGTCACGATTTTGTGTGTCGGTACTTTGCGAGTGAGCCAACCCCAACTCCCAAAATGTTGAAATTTTGGAGCTCCCAATCTAATGGTCTCGATTCTTCCATGATCTGATGGCTTAGATCACGTCGGGATTTCACATTTCGCGAGTTCTCGGAACTCTCTCCTCTGATTTCCCAATTGTCGAAATTGCGATGGCTCTGAACAACGGTCTACATCTCTCTTTGATCGACGGCTGTAATTTTGTCGAGGTTTCGCGTTTCGCGAAGTCGATGGATGGCCCACCTCTGTCCTCCCAATTCCTGATTTCTCGATAGTGTCACATCGACGAATCACGATCTTTCTCGATCCAATGGCTCAGATCGAGTCATGTTTTTGGGATTCGTGAATTCTCACTGCCTTGACCTCTGACCTTTACACCCTACGAAATGTCGAGATCTCGCCATGTGGCCTCCTTGAGGGATGATCACGATTGAATCGCGAGTTCGAGCAATTGTTTTCTTTGGCCTTCTTTCTCTGGAAGTCAGCGAAGTGCCTAGTTCTTGCCACATCTCCTCCTTGATGGACAGTCCCAACGATTTCGGGACTTCGCGATTTAGCGAGTCGTCTTTTCTACTGTGCGCTCGAGAGGACTAAAACTTGTACACTTTCTCCAGATCCAATGACTGTCGTTCCACGCAGTACAGAATCTGACGGTCCTTCGGTGATTAACGCCTGTAGACTTTTTCTTGATCTGACGGCTATTGTTTCTTTTGCCTTGATCTAACGGCTAAGACTCGTTCGCCTTTTCTCCACTTTCCTTGTCCTTTCTGAGTTTGATTAATTCCTCAGATTTGTTAGCAGGACCGATCTTAGGGTTGCGTCTGCTTGTCCTTTGCTTCTTTAGTGTGTTCTTTGCTGCTTCTTCAAAGAGTTTCTTCTGAAGAAGGAAATTCGTGAATCTTTCATGAATTGGAAAGAATTTCATGAATTCTTTAAATAATACAAGTATCTTTAATTGTTTCTGCCCTCTGCTACTCTTCTTCGTGAATCTTTCACGTATCTTTAAATGCTCACGATTCTTTATTGTTTCTTCCTTCTGCTTCCTTGCAATTGTTGTTTGCAACGATCTTTTGAGCGGACTGGCAGACTGCTCTCCAAGCTTTGTGAAGAAACTGTGTCCCATGCTCTCGTTGACAATTTAAGCTCTGCGCTTCTAAGGATCATGCTACACTCCAATATGTGTGAAGGGGCTTACATCTGAAGCTTTGATACCATGATAAAACGAGAAGCAGAGAATATAGAAAAAGAGCAGAACATAAATAGTATTCAGTATATTTAGTATATGAGAAAAAGTAGAAAGGGAAAAGAGCTAAGCTAAATACGCTCAAGCAAATCAAGAACATCAAGAAACGATAGTACATCTGGCCAGAACAGTTGTAAGTGTACAATAAGACTGTTGAAGTTACATTATATTTAACAAATGCCATGTACAGCCTTGATTTTTATTTTCATTTTCACTAGCCACGAATTTTGAAGTTGTGCTAGTATAAACATAACCTTGCATAACTTACACCTGTTTGTTAACTTATCCTTATTGGAAGGTGAGGATACAACAGTGAGAGGTATCTTCTACATTTTAAATGATTATATATTGGAGTTGTTTCATTTATATCAATGGTTGTGGTGGCCATATCATCACATCACATGAAACGCATGTTTTGGTAAAAACATAACCTAAAAAGTTTAAATAATTGACCCTTAAAGATTGGATTCGTTTATGAAAATGATTTTATATGATGGTTTTGTCGTGTTTCAAGATTTGGGGATATCAAATCTCGTTGAAAGTTTTGGCAGTCAATAATTTGAAAAAAAAATTGTTTGGTACCTAAAGTTGTGTTGTTATTTCGTCGTCGTCGTAGGAAGAACATTGTCGCATTGAAATCTAACTAAAATACAATGAGCGATGTAAACACCGGAACCCATTTAATGTATCTTATAGATTATGTGTTTTTTCTCTCGTCAAAGAAATATTACGTTCTCCAGTTAGAAGGAGAACAATCACACGAAGTCAAATCAAAGGTAATGAATTGGTTGCCCATCTTCCGTTGATTGAAAATTGGAGAAATGTGGCCTCCGTCTTTACATCCACAAACGGGCTAACCACATGTTTTCTGTGCATTGTTTTTTTGTGCATGTCACTACTGCCTGTATCTCAATCTCTCGTTTTATGTTTGCATTTTAATAACTGCCACGAGCTGAGTCTCGACGCCCGTTTTGCAGAGGTTGTGTAGAGATTTCATTCAACTTTGTGCATTCGATACAAATAATCATTGGAAATAAACATGTTTCCTTTCTTTAAACTTGGTTTCTTTAAACTTGGCATGAGACTTTCGCTCATTTAGCCAAATGTAGTGCACACAAAGTAATCCGCAACGACATTTAATTATGTCCATAGGCATTCTCTCTATAAGAATTGATGGTTTAATGAGTCTTTTAATTACAAATTTCAATTTAATGGTTAACAATTAATGAAATTAATGATGTTGGAATATTCTTCCTCTTACACTCAAATCAATCAATAAGATTTAATATTAATAACTTCTTTACATTCATGAATGCATCCATTTCTTTATTTACTTTTTCACATTTAAATAATAAGTTTAAAGAATTACTACCCTAACCATTCATTAGCAAGTTTAATTAATTAAGGATTAATCAATCTTATAAAATGTAACCCTTTCATATTCTCTAGTCAGCTGCCAATGCAACCCCAATTAACCACATAATGCAACCCTTTCATATTCTCCATGAGCGGCGAGTTTAATGAATTTGTCTTTGGTAATAATAACATACATATTCTCCAGTCAGCCGCCATAATGCAACCCCTATCAAACGCATAATGCAACCCTTTCATATTCTCCATGAGCGGCGAGGTTAATGAATTCGTCATGGAATTTTATCATTGAAAAAAGTGATTAATGTGATTATCATTGTGCTATTAATACAAACTTCAATGTGCCTTGTTTAGGTTTTTAACTGCATTTTTTTTTAAAATTACGAGGTGTTCATGGGCGATTCCCCTTGCATGAAAAGTCTTTTACAAGAAAGATGCGACCATACTAATCCCTCACTGTATATATTTTGTAAGTCTTTTAGTAGGCATGGCTTGACTATCTATATATTATTTTTATTTTTATTTATATTTATATTTATATTGTAGGTTAGAACACGTACTCGAGGTATCGTTCAGACGGTTGAATATGCAGGATTATAGTTGATAAAAGTTTATTCAAATTTTGAAGTTAGGGTTAGATATACACTCTGCATTCATTAAAGCTTAAAATTATAATGAGAATTATAGTTTATAAAAGTTTTTTCAAATTTTAAGGTTAGGGTTAGATATAAACACTTTGAGTATATTTATTAATTATTAAGGTTTATATGAAGTTTATACAATAAATTTAGGTTAAATTTTTTCTAGTTGAAAATTGAAGATGTTGGAATATTTTTCATTGTCCTCCCAAATTAATGAATGAGATTTACTGTTCATAACTTCTTTGTGTTTTTGAATACATCCTTAACCTGTTTACTTTTTAACATTTATCTAATCATATTAACAAATTACTGTAGTACTATATGATTGCCACCCACGTTGGTATTTCCTCAACTCTCCACGCACGTTTCATTTCTGGCTGTCCGAGCATTTTGGATGTATGCACGTTTCATTTTTTGGCCATACCCCTCGTACAATTACCGACCACACAGCTCGGGCGTTTCATTTTCTACATGCAAATGCGAAGGATGAATACTGAACCTGATGGAGGCATCCCTGAGATATTAGTTCAATACCCCCGTCCCAACCACAGCGATATCGCTCAGATGCGTTACATTGTATGAATACGACAGCGCCATGAATTATCGTTTCTGTCACCAGTTACTGAGACGCCTAGAGAGGGGACGAGTGAGGTGTGGCATATTATAAATCTCACTCCGGACAACCATCCTCTCCATATTTATCTTGAGGGAGGCCGAAATCCGGCCTTAGAAGACGAAGATTACCGATGAGAGTGAGCTCGCGGATTATCGTCTCCGAAAGCAGAAGGAATTAGAAGACCTGATCAGGAGAGTGAGATGGAACACGAGCGTGTGGATGAAATACGCTCAGTGAAGGAGAGTGAGAAAGACTTTGCCCGTGCGAGATCGGTATGGGAAAGGGCCCTGGAGGTCGATTACCGAAACCCTACTCTGTGGATTCGCTATGCCGAGATCGAGATGAAGCACCTGTTTGTAAACCATGCCAGGAACGTCTGGGATCCAACTGTGTCTATGCTGCCCCGCATCGATCATCTCTCGTATAAGTACATTCACATGCAGGAGATGCTTGACAATGTGGCCGGTGCACGCCAGGTCTTCGAGCGTTGGATGAATTGGGAACCCGATCACCATGGTTGGGCCGCCTACATCAAGTTTGAGCTCATGTATAATGAACCCGACGTGTACATTGGACGACTGTCGATCTGAAGAAAGTATCATGAATGAAGCAAGAGAATGAGAGAAATGTATGAGCCCGTGGAAGAATGCTCGTGGCCCATTTTCTTGGATTGCTGAGCAAGCTTGACATTTCAAAGAAATCAAACGAATTTGGAGTCCTCGTGCTTGGATTTGACACAACCCTCCTTTGTCTACATTGTTATAATGTATCATAGTACTTTGAGACATTGAAACTGCAAGTGATGAACTCATGCTTGTATTAAACTCATGGACACATGGTAAAGATTCGACTCACCGCGCTTATGCATGATAAATGAAACCCTAAGGAAACTAGAATATCTTTTATGCGTGTGTGAATGCCCAGGAAATAAGAAAGAATTTTATCTTGTCAAAAATATGATTTGATCATTGAGAACAGTATTACTTTCAACGGGATATTCCTATTTTGACAATGACATAACCCGAGTTGAACATTGGAAGATCCCCGAGCATTCGAAGTGCCATTTTGTCCGTTTTTCACACCTATCCTTCAAGAATACTCAATTTTTCAAGCCAGATGACAAGAGAATTCAAACTTCATTCATTCAGATTAAAAGACAAAGAAGGATTCAAGTCAAATAATTCCTTATTTTTATCAGAGACTAACCAAAAAAAGGAGGCGACATTTGAATTTATAACAAATAACGTCTCTATTTAAATGGATTTCAAGAGGATTACCCCATAAAACGACGATGTCAAAGATTTTTAATGTTGCATAGTGATTCACTATTATTATTACTCTTAAATTTATTTATAGAAGAAAATGTCTTCCTCATATTATAATTTAATTTATTCATAAAATAATAGGTTTTATGAATATTATAATTTAATTTGTTTAATTATTATTATTTTAGTATATTTAAATAAAATAAAATAAATATTTATTATAGTTTAATTAGTCTTTTAATCACAAATTTCAATTTGATGACTAACAATTAATGATGTTGACATATTCTTCATCTTACACTAAAATCAATGAATGAAATTTAATGTTAATAAATCTTGCATAAATCTTCATTCATAAATAGTGTAAAATCAATGAATGAGATTTAATGTTACTAAATCTCGCATTTATAAATGCATCTGTTTTCTTGTTTATTTTTTTGACATTTACTTGAGATGATTAAGGAATTACTACCCTAGCAGGTGATTTCCACGTTTAACTGATTAAAGATTAATCTATATAAAATGCATGTTCAACTATTTAATAAGAATTAACCTGTCTATAGCAGTGACCACGTGTTTTTTGGGATGTATAGCGCTACCACGTTTCACTTGCGTTTCAATTAACCCACTGTTGTTTGGATGCATGAATGGATGCCAGGTTCAATTAAATGTTAACAATCGGCGTTTGAAATCTCCATGCTTGGCGATAGTACTTGAGGCGAGGGCCAAGGTTCAATGTATAGTCATAGTCATTACGTTTCAATTAAGCGTTAACATTAGGGTTTATTATCATTACTTTCATATTCTTCCTACTATGGCAGTCGCAGCAACATTATTCCTACGATGGTAGCTACATCCATTCGTTTCATATTCTTCTTACCATTGGTTTCATATTCTTGCTATGTATTGAACAAATCGTGGCTAGCGTAACTCTACCCTAGCAACTGTTCAGCGTAACTCTTCACTGTAGATTAATGAATTAAGTTATTTATCTTATTGCAATCTGTTTGTATTCGTAGCTAGTGCAACTCTTCGTCTAGCTTAACTGTTCAGTCAATTAATTAATGAATTATGTTATTTTTCTTATTGCAATCAATTTGTATTGTCTTATTTCAATCCGTTTGTATTCAAGGAACTCCTAGTAAAACATCTAGGATAAACTAACCACTTTTACATGTATAAATATACAACTCATCTCCATATAACAGACTATTTTAATGCACAGGAATATCTCTCTTGGAAGAAGTCCTTGGAGAAACATAAAACGGAAGCAGATGCTTTTACATGCGCCATACTACCCAAAAGTAGCACCGTGCGGACACGGAGGACTCCAGGTTTCCTTATACAAACCAACGAAATCCATCTATAAAGCAAAGTTTAGTCGAGTAATTTAACAAGCATGAATTGATCTGAATGCTTTGCAAGTTGGAATAATTCGCCGAGTTGAATTTGTATATTTCCTGATATCTTTCTTCTTCTTTTTCCTTCCTTGTTACTGCCGCTTCAGATATAATGATAGTATACGCAAATATACTTGCAGATGGCGTCATTTGATCATGAAAACAATGAAGTCACCGTTTTTTTAAACTATTTTAAAATTAGCTTCCTTAATATGATATAATATGTGTTCAGGTGTGGGAATTAAATTCCCTTAGTTGTGTAGCTATTCCCACTGAGAATTCAGCATCTCTTGTGTCTTGGCCAAATCAATAGGCCTTTTCTTTCTGTAATGTTAGAGCGGAGATTTCATTAATATTGAGAATAAGGGAGAATAGATTTCCTTTCAAACAGAATTTCAATGTATTAAAGTGAATTAAATTCATAAGGAATAGGACACCACAGATTCAGAGCTTGCGCCTAAATGAAGAAGTTGAGAACAGAACATGGTTATTTTTAACTACATAAAATAACTATATCAACAGGCTCTAAATAAAAGTATTTGGAAATTATAAAAAAATAGTTCCATCACATTTTATTAAAATTAGTAAAAAAATTATATAAAAAAGGTGTATATTGATACATTTAATTTAATAAGTTTTGAGTGTTTAATCAGTTTTGTATGGACAAGATTATATTGATGAAAGATTAAAATTATGTGAAAGCAACCATTTATGACTATGTATAAGAGTAAGTTTCATTTTATGACCACGTTTCATTTTCTGCGCCAGCAAAAACCTTTCAACGTTCACCATTTTGGATGGGTGCATGGTAGCATGGATGTGAAAAGTGCCAGGATCTGCATCGATGTTTCATATGACTAGGTGTAGTGTCAACATTTCAATTATTTAAATATATTTGTTTTTGTTGTTAGTCGATGGGTGATGTGTCCGTGATGTGAACCGTCCCAGTATCCAGTATTCGCGTAGTCATTTCAATTATCCAGTATACGTGGGTGCATGTGTCCGCGATTTGAAGCGTCCCACTATCTCTGTATCCATTTCAATTAACCAGACGATTCAATTAACGAGTCATATATCTTTCTTCATGCCACAATAACGAGTGAATATTAATAAAACGATATTGGCTTTGGAAGTGGTTCCTTCTGCCTTCATTCCACCTAACACAATTTGCTTTCCTTTCCGTGTGGAATTCTATTTTCAATTCTAAATATTGATACTTCTTAGAGGTGATAATAATATTGGCATTTGAAATGTCATCAGGGTGAAATATATTGACAGGCATATGCTTAATAAAATATCCTTACACCAAATATATTGACAGGCAATCAAAATGCTTAATAAAATATCCTTACACCACTCCACCTCTTTGTCTGCACTTGTAATTCTCAAATTTGTTCATCGGGGATGTTAAGAGTTTTGACATTTGGCAGATGAAAATAATTGTGGACAAGGTTTTGCAGAAGGCAAAATTTGCTATCGAGTTATCGCCATTTTCAAGTTTTCAGAACCCACAAACCCTTCGCACAACATGTCTTGAGACATGGCGTGCGGTCTCCTTTCTTAGGAGTGAAAATCCAGGTGTAAGAACCATCCCAGCATATGTTATATTCTCTTTACCCTTTTTCTTTGAATTCCAAGTATATTGTTTCCAGGCTAATTTATGGGTGCAGGGTTTGCTCTAATTTGAATATTATATTTGAAGAGCTCTATTTTTTTATTGTGTCTTAAAAAGTGGATTTCATTTCTTGAACTTCTGTCCATATCACTAGAGGAATTGCCATGTATTCGCTTTTGTGCTCTTCACTCAAGGAATTGCCATGTATTCATTTTTTTTTCCCTTCACTGGCCATTTTATTTTGAAAGGTGTGTAAGAATATATTCATAAGTCTGAGTGCATATGGTTTTATGATATAATATTTTATATTTTAAGGATCTTGAAGATTATCAAAGAATAAAGTTATATGAGAAGGAAAATTGCGATGAGAGGATGGAAAGCCATATAAATATAAGTTTTATATTTTTAATTTTTTTAATTGTTATTGAGTTCATATTGATTAATGAACCACTAAAAATGTAAACTTAGATCTCCTATACGATTTTAGTGTGTTTCTAACTCATGATATGTTATAAATTGTGTAAATTTTTAAGTCATTATATGTTATTAGTTGTTTGTTTGTCACCTTCAAAGACAAACTAAAGATGTATTTGGACACTAAGAGGGATAATAGAGTTACATATAAATGAGATCGCAACAAGTATCCAAGGATGAGATGGGAAGTTGAGAGATAGTAGACTTTACAATGAGTTATTTCCTTCAAGATTTTCTTTTTCCATTTTCTTAAAAATAATGTAAAGTTACATTAATGAAGGTTAATAGGAATATTTTTATAACAAACCCTCATTCTAACATAAACTCTAAAGTTTGAAAATAATATAAGTCAATAGGCATATTTATTTAACAAACCCTCATTCTAGCGTAAACCCTGAAGTTTGTAAATAATATAAGTCAATAGAAATATTTATTTAACAAACCCTCATTCTAGCATAAACCATAAAGTTTGTAAATAATATTAGCCTATCAATGTTCATGAGCCACATAATAGGTTTTAATGATATTATAATTTAAATTGTTTAATTATCATTACTTTAATATATCTAAATAAAATAAAATAAAATATTAAAACATTTTTTATTACATTTAAGAAAATAAGATAATAGTATTATTACATTAAACCATAACTTAAACATTTAATTTTTCTAATAAAAGTTAATTATCAACATAATAATATTATTAATAATAAAAACAATATTATAAGATTAAACATATATTATTAATAATAAAAATAATATTACAAGATTGAACATATATTATTAATAATAAAAACAAAACTATAAGATTTAACATATTGATTACAAACTAGCAACAAGAACTTTATCAAAGTGGTCGGCATCATTAATTTGAATATACGCGGATCAAGGTATATTCAAATCATACTTTAGGTCATTTAAGATCTATTGAGATTTAATTTTTAAGATTTCACTTCTATGGAGTGTATTACAACAATGCAGTGGCCTTCCATTTTTGCAATTTTTAAAGTTTCGGGTTTTGAATGCCATTTTTTTCCCTAAAGATCTTGAAACTCTTTTCAACCTCTTAATAAACTATTGAGCAGTTTAGATGAAATGGTCATCTTTATTCCCATGAAGGTTGCCTGATAGATTCTGTTTCATTTGTCAAGCTGGGCTATCTTCTTCAATAAGAACCTTTTTAGGGGTTTATCAAAAGCATTCATTTTTGGAACTAAACATTGGTTAGCTTGTTACGGACCATTTTGCTTATCAGTCATTCCTCTCTAGACATTACCATGGATTCAATACCATTGATTCTGTGAGTTTCTGTGATGCATTAGGTTTAAAATTTCAAATAGACAAAATTCAATGATGCTCAAAGTTTATTTTTTCTTGTAACTTATTAAAAAAAATTATAACATTTATCTTCCCCATAGTTTAAACTTCTTCATGATGCAACTTAACCCTCACTAAAAAACATAAATTTATATAACTCATAATGAAAAACTTAAATTTATATAACCCTTGATGTCATGTTCCAAGCCTAGCATCCTTCCACCAACATTGTAATCAGGTATGCCGAAAACTCAACATGATACTAACTTTTTTCTTTGTGACATTATGAACATTATCCAACGTTGTTTTTTGACAAACA
This sequence comes from Picea mariana, assembly GCA_032191745.1. NCBI lineage: Eukaryota > Viridiplantae > Streptophyta > Pinopsida > Pinales > Pinaceae > Picea > Picea mariana. Next base: position 37,102 of record JASDQU010244119.1, on the reverse strand, counting down.
TTCATTTCATCACTCTATGAAAAATAAATCCCTAAGTCATATTGTCACAATGTGATGAGCATGTTGGAACCCCACTATGTTACTAACTTTTTCCTTTTTCACATTGTCATGATCATTGTTCAATGTCACACATCCACAAACAACATTCATGATGTCACTTTCTCACATGGCACTTCTAATGTCACATTGTGATGAACATTCCTATCATCCCATTGTGACGAACATTTCCCAACGTCGCATTGTGATGAACATTTCCCAACATTGCATTGAGATGAAAATTCCCACCGTCCCATTGCGACGAACATTTCCAAACGTCGCATTGTGAAGAACATTTCCCAACGTCACATTTTGACGAACGTTTCCCAACATCGCATTGTGATGAACATTCGTACCATCCCAATGTGACGAACATTTTCCAATGTTGCATTGTGACAAACATTCATACCATCCCAATGTAACAAATATTTCCCAACATCGCATTTTCATTAACATTTCCCAACGTGGCATTATGACGAACATTTTCCCACATCGTATTTTGATGAACATTCCTACCATCCCATTGTGGCGAACATTTCTGAACGTTACATTGTCATGAACATTACTACCATCCAATTGTGTCAAATATTATCCAACATCACATTGTGACGAACATTCAATACCTACATTGCATATAATAAAATATATAATTTATTTAATATGGGTGTGCAACGTCACACACTCACAAACAACATTCCTTATGTCACTTTCTGACATAGCACTTCTCATGTCACATTGTGACGAACATTTCCCAACGTCATAGTGCGATGAACGTTTCCCAACATTTCATTGTGATGAAAATTCCTACTGTCCCATTGCGACAAGCATTTTCCAAGGTCGCATTGTGAAGAACATTTCTCAACGTCGCATTTTGACGAACATTTCCCGACATCGCATTGTGATGAACATTCGTACCATCCCAATGTGACGAACATTTCCTAGCGTTGCATTGTGACGAACATTTGTACCATCCCAATGTGATGAATATTTCCCAGCGTCGCGTTGTGATTAACATTTCCCCACGTCGCATTGTGATGAACATTTTCCAACATCGCATTTTGATGAACATTCCTACCGTCCCATTGTGATGAACATTTTTGAATGTTACATTGTCATGAACATTCTTACCATCCCATTGTGTCAAATATTTGCCAACGTTGCCATGTGACGAATATTTAATACCTACATTACATATTTTTAATAAATATTAATTTATTAGCTTTTTACATATTATTAATTAATTATGAATTTCTAAATTAAATATACAAATATTATTAATTATATTATATTTTCAAAGTTTATAATGATAATTTACATATTAATGTTTAGTAATTAATGCTTGTCAATTAATTATTAATCAACAACAACCACTTTTTATTATTATATAAAGTTTAATCTCTCTCTATATTACTACTTTAGCAATGGATTTATTTATTAATAATTTAATAAAGTATTACTAAACTCATTAACTTTGATGTATTGCTACTTTATTAAGAGGGGGGTAGGGTATGTATACCTACGTAGACTTTACCAGTCAACTCGTTGGGGGAGGGGGGTTCCTTGTCCCACAAACAAGGGGGTCTCATACACCAATTTGGTATGGCTTGGTCGTAACCTTAAAAATAAATTATTATTATTATTATTATTTTATCATTGTATTAATACTTTGTTAATGTCTTTTTATGTATTGATATTTTTATTATATTATTAATGTATTATTTTGCTAGTGTATCAATACTTTAGTAATGTATTATTTATTTATTAATGTATTTAATGATATATTTATCATATTATTAATGTATTACTTTATTAGTGTATTAATATTTTAGCAATGTATTAATTAATAATGTAGTAGTGTACAAAATTAATTATTACATTAAATTGTTCATATATTAATTAATTTATAAGTTATTTTATACACTAATGAAATTAAACTTTAATTTATACATTACATTAACATATCAATGTATCATTACATTATTAATGTATTAATAATATTGTATTTCATTTTTAATTTATCAACCAATAATGAAACAATATATAATTTAATGTATTAATAGTTTAATATTTAACATTATAAATTAATGTATTAGT
>JASDQU010244119.1:16453-31753 GCA_032191745.1 Picea mariana | reverse complement strand
AATTTTATTATCTATTAACAAATAGATAATAAAATTTAATATATTCTTTTAAAGATTCATTTCATGTTCTCAACCTTTCGGCGTTCACCAGCAGCTATTTTGTTGCTGTGCTAGTAATATAGAAGGGCGTAGGCTAAACCCCAAACGAAAGGGACCTTTGCCAGCACCCGTTTTCCGTCCTCCATTTCCCGTCGCCGATGATGTCAGAGCCGTCGTCGATCATGTCAGAGCCCCAGCTCCCCGTTACCCGTCGACCCTCCGGCCGGCTGTCGCGCGATCTTTCCGTCCGGCAACGCCAAATTCAAATTCAACTTCCCCGCCTCATTCCCTCTATGCATGCCCATTCCTCTGCTCCCAATCCGCGCCTGCCTCATTCCTCTGGGCACCCATTCCTCTGCCCCTAAACCGGAGCACTGTGTGAGCAACTACGACTGCTGGACCGTCAATGAATTTGGTGTCTATTTAATTGATTAGTTATTTTAGACCTCAGATTTGCATGTTTAACACTCCTTTGGTTCAGGCCTAGGCTTATTTCATCTGACATGTGCCCTGTCTGCCATAGTGCGTGGTTTGCAGTATAATTTGTATCATACATTGTGTCATACTGTGTTTCAGGTATAATTCTGGCCTTTTCAGAAATCCATTTCCAGCGTTTCTTCTTATTCTCTAAGATTTCTTTTCTATGTTGCGCCAATGTTTCAATTATGTGCGTTCATAGCTCTCAGCTTTCAGTATTTCAAGTATGCTTTTCGCAGAAATTCTATGTAAACAATTCTTGGTCTGACGCTCTGCGTGGTGAAGATGTATGCTGGGTCAGTGATTTATGTTACTGCGCATGGACGCACAACAACTCGCGTAATATTTGTAAAATATCAGAAAATCCATAGATTTATAACTTTGCCCCCTTCTACTCTGTACATTAATGCCGCATTATGTAACGCTTATGATAAAGCGCAGGTTCGTTAGGATTTTAAGGATTTGGATTTTCGGCACACTTTTCAAGTCAGAAATTATATATGCTTTTCAGACAAGATGCTTCCTATTCTCACTGTGTGGCAAAAGCGCCCTTCTCCAGTCTCGGTCCCATTCTCAGGGTATTACAATGGAAAATATCAGTCTCACAACACTCCGGAAAGATTTCTTAGGCTAAGAAGCTGTGCATGAAATGAATTGTTTGCACCTTGCATATGGGGGGTTTAAAACTTGGATGGATTATGAAACACACCTACATTTCCAACTAACCAAGACCCGTTGACCCTGTTAGTTATATGCCAGCTACAGAAACTGTCTTATCTAGTATAAACCTTCCCACATTTACTTCTGCTTCAAATGAAATTTTTATTTGAATTTTGTTATGCTAATAATGCTTCAGCTCTCATTTAGATTTTTACAGATAAAACTATTGCAAAAGGCATAGTTAGTGTTTAAGTCACTACATTTGGCGATTATTTTCCTTGAAATTCAAAATTCACTGAATCTGAAGGAAGTTCAAATAAATTCAACCCAGATTCTGCAAATCTCAATCCAAACCCGAGCTTGAGATCGAACTCCAAGGTGAACAAATTCAATGGAAAATCGAGTGTTAATTGAAATTCATCCCTAAAATTTGACAAAGAATATAAAATTAAACCATACCGCCTGGTCTGTGTGTTTTTTGCACCAATATTTTTGTTTCCTCCAAGGCTCGAACCACTACCCGCTCGACATATTTCCAATTTCGTTGGACCTCTCTGTAATTGCAGAATCATGCACTTGATGTAGTTCCAGGTTCCAGCTCTCTCTACACATTCGCAGATTCCTCTGCCTAACACTGTACTCATTTCCAATTTCCAAATATCCTCCGCACAACAGCAAACTACTCGACCCCATGCCCATGCAAATTGCTTATATTTTATGGGTAGGGTTTTGGTTTTGTGGTGGCTTGCATTTCCTTCACAGCTAACATTTCTATATTACAACATATATTTTTAATTTTTTTTAATTTTGTAGAAGGTCATGGCCTGGTAATACTCTTTCCCTTCTGCATAAGATGAGCTGATGTGTATTAAGGCATGTCTTAATCTCTTCTAGCAATATTGTTGCAGTAAAAGGCTTTCTTTTTCTTTAACTTGGCCAACATTTAATCCAGGGCTCTATACCCACTGGGGCTTGAACCTGGGTTATTAACATTGCAATGCCCCATATCAACCACTAGATCACAACCTGAAAGATTAAATAGAGCATTCTTAAACCTCACTACATTTGTATTCTCAAAAGGTTGTAACAAATTCCAAGAATAAGGACTAACAGACTACACTCATCTTGTCTTTGTAGGTTGACATTCATCATTACAGAGACTTGCTTTATTGGTGGAGCAGTAAGAAATGCCTACCATACAAAATACATGGGTTTTTACTAAGGAACCAATCTCTTATGAACGCTGCGAAAGGGTGTCTTTGCAGCAGGAGCATCATTTACTGTGTTCACCTTGATTCCGGGTGAGCTGTACTATGTGAGTTTCGCTAGGTCCAAGGAAGGGGGTTGGACACCATATGGTAGAGAATCCGCTATTGGGATGAGTATCTTTCCTTTAGTATACTTTAGTGGAGTGAGAGCCATCATTTTATTTCTTATGATGTATACATTTATATGGTTCTAGTTATCAGAGAACTATTTCTCAGTAAAAAGGATTGTTTCAAGGTAGCTCTAGAAATTGGAAAGACTAGGAATATGCAGCAGAGGGTGTTTGTTAGAAGTTAATAAGAAAAAATTGTGTTTCCCATTGTATTTTTCCACAGAATTTATATTTCTTACCATATGGTATATAATCTAGAGTGAGAAAGCCATCATTGTATTCCTTGTGTTGTATATATTTATGTGGTTCTTTTTATGAGAAAACTGCTTCTCAGTACAAAGGGTTGTTTGAAGGTAGCTCTAGGAATTGGAAAGGACTAGAAATATGCAACAATGAGTGTTTGTTATAAAGCTAATAAGAAAACAATGTATTCTCTTTTGTATTTTTCCATGGAATTTATATATCTTTACAATTGGGGTTGAATGTAGTGGATATTTTCAGTTTTGAACCTTCATTACTGTTTGATTTTTACTTTATCAATTTCTATTGAAAGCGTAGTGTGCTTTAAAATGGTGTTGTGAGATTTGGAAAAAAATAAGCTGTAATACAAAACAAGAATTGGTGCTTCTCATTTTTCAATCTCTGCTTTGTGAAAGATAGAACTTCGTGTAAAGTAATATGTATTTATCACTGGGAATTAGTAGATGCCATTACAATAGTATTCAATAGGGAATTATGTGTTTTTATAACATTAGTCAATGCATCTACTGATAGTAGATGCACAGGAAAATAGAAATACATTACCCTGTTTGGGCAAAATACTTGAAAGACATCGAATTTTTGTCAGCTATGACAAAGAAGAAGCAATCTGAAAAACCCAATATAACCAAAAATAATAAGCAAAGGATTAAGTTGAAAAATTTAATAGAGAATTCCAATATGACAATAATACATATTCCAAGGTTCATATAAGCAACTTTGTTTCACACATGCCTAACATTTTTCTCAAATTTGGTCCCCTTGAGTTTGCTTGGCCATTGGATCTTCAATTTCTCAAGCCAGTTCAAGACCGAGGACACTTGTCCATTCCAACTCTTCTAATGTCAGAGAATGGGAAATTGAGATGTTAGAGCCCTATTATCAAAACACTCAAAAAGATCCATCATATTCTATACTATCATAACCTGGTCTCTAGAACTTTGCTTGGGTCATTTGACAACTCAAATTATCGAATTTGAAATTGAAACAAAGTTGGCATGGCTTGTGAGTTGCACTATTATGGTTGGCAAAGGAGTGCTTATGCCTGGGACTTTTGGATCATGCCATCCTTTTTGAAACAAATGAAATTCTCTATATGACTAAGAATGTAGGTCCTCGAGTCTTTGATCCATTTAACACCTAAGGCCACACCAACAACATGATCGTTGTTTCACTATAACGTATATTTTATGTCTAAATTTTATGTTTAGTATGTACAGGTTTTTGAAAAGCCTTATTGGACAAATCCCCAATCCCAAAAACAAATTTGAAAATTTATTGCTCCCACAACACCCAAACTTTTGGCAACTATTCATTGTGACTCCTAATTAATCTCACTGGTAATTTTTCTCATTCAAGAAATTATATAGAATATATCATTTTTCAAAATTTCTGAAATTTGAAATAATAGGTACAAGGAAAAATTATTCTCTCCAACAACATGCTAGAACAACAATCCATGCTATAAAAACACATAATGCCCTATTGAATACTATAGTAATGGCACCTACTAATTCCCAGTGATAAATACATATTACTTTACACAAAGTTCTATCTTTCACAAAGCTTGAAAAATGAGAAGCACCAATTCTTGTTTTGTATTACAGTTTATTTGTTTCCAAATCTCACAACACCATTTTAAAGCACACTACGCTTTCAATAGAAATTGATAAGGTAAAATTCAAACAGTAATGAAGGTTCAAAACTGAAAATATCCACTACATTCAACCCCAATTGTAAAAATATATAAATTCCATGGAAAAATACAATAGAGAATACATCGTTTTCTTATTAGCTTTATAACAAACACCCGTTGTTGCATATTTGTAGTCCTTTCCAATTCCTAGAGCTACCTTCAAACAACCCTTTGTACCGAGAAGTAGTTTTCTCCTAACAAGAACCACATAAATGTATACAACACAAGGAATACAATGATGGCTTTCTCACTCCAAATTGTATACCATATGCTAAGAAATATAAATTCTGTGGAAAAATACAATTGGAAACACAATTTTTTCTTATTAACTTCTAATGAACACCCTCTGCTGCATATTCCTAGTCTTTCCAATTTCTAGAGCTACCCTGAAACAATCCTTTGTACTGAGAAATAGTTCTCTGATAACAAGAACCATATAAATGTATACATCATAAGAAATAAAATGATGGCTCTCACTCCACTAAAGTCTACTAAGGGAAAGATACTCATCCCAATAGCGGATTCTCTACCATATGGTGTCCAACCCCCTTCCTTGGACCTAGCAAATCTCACATAGTACAGCTCACTCGGAATCAAGGTGAACACAGTAAATGATGCTCCTGCTGCAAAGACACCCTTTCGCAGTGTTTCATAAAAGAAATTGGTTCCTTAGTAAAAACCCCTGTATTTTGTATGGTAGGCGTTTCTTGCTGCTCCGCCAACAAAGCAAGCCTCTGTAATGATGAATGTCAACCTACAAAAACAAGATGAGTGTAGTTTGTTAGTCCTTATTCTTGGAATTTGTTACAACCTTTTGAGAATACAAATGTAGTGAGGTTTAAGAATGCCCTATTTAATCTTTCAGGCTGTGATCTAGTGGTTGAGATGGGGCATTGCAATGTTAATAACCCAGGTTCAAGCCCCAGTGGGGATAGAGCCCCGGATTATATGTTGGCCAAGTTAAAGATTCAGACATGCCTTAATACACATCAGTTCATCTTATGCAGAACGACATAAAATTTGACATTCTACAAAATAAAAAAAAATTAAAAATATATGTTGTAATATAGAAATGTTAGCTGTGAAGGAAATGCAAGCCACCACAAAACCAAAACCCTGGCCATAAAATATAAGCAATTTGCATGGGCATGGGGTCTAGTAGTTTGCTGCTGTGCGGAGGATATTTGGAAACTGGAAATGAGTACAGTGTTAGGCAGAGGAATCTGCGAATGTGTAGAGAGAGCTGGAACCTTGAACTACATCAAGTGCATGATTCTGCAATTGCGCAGAGGTCCAAGGAAATTGGAATATGTCGAGCGGGTAGTGGTTCGAGCCTTGGAGGAAACAAAAATATCGGTGCAAAAAACACACAGACCGGGCGGTTTGGTTTAATTTTATATTCTTTGTCGAATTTTAGGGATGAATTTCAATGAACACTCGATTTTCCATTGAATTTGTACACCTTGGAGTTCGATCTCAAGCTCGGGTTTGGATTGAGATTTGCAGAATCTGGATCGAATTTATTTGAACTTCCTTCAGATTCAGTGAATTTCAAATTTAAAGGAAAATAATCGCCCAATGTAGTGACTTAAACACTAACTATGCCTTCTGCAGTAGTTTTATCTGTAAAAATCTAAATCAGAGCCGAAGCATTATTAGGATAACAAAATTCAAATAAAAATTTCATTTGCAGCAGAAGTAAATGTGGGAAGGTTTATACTAGATAAGACAGTTTCTGTAGCTGGCATAATAACTGACAGGGTCAACGGGTTTTGGTTAGTTGGCAATGTAGGTGTGTTTCATAATCCATCCAAGTTTTAAACCCCCCATATGCAAGGTGCAAGCAATTCATTTCATGCACAGCTTCTCAGCCTAAGAAATCTTTCCGGAGTGTTGTGAGACTGATATTTTCCATTGTAATACTCTGAGAATGGGACCGAGACTGGAGAAGGGCGCTTTTGCCACACAGTGAGAATAGGAAGCATCTTGTCTGAAAGCATATATAATTTCTGACTTGAAAAGTGTGCCGGAAATCCAAATCCTTAAAATCCTAACGAACATGCGCTTTATCATAAGCGTTACATAATGCGGCATTAATGTACAGAGTAGCAGGGGGCAAAGTTATAAATCTATGGATTTTCTGTTATTTTACAAATATTACGCGAGTTGTTGTGCGTCCATGCGCAGTAACATAAATCACTGACCCAGCATACATCTTCACCACGCAGAGCGTTAGACCAAGAATCGTTTACATAGAATTTCCGCGAAAAAAATACTTGAAATACAGAAAGCTGAGAGCTAGGAACGCACATAATTGAAACATTGGCKCAACATAGAAAAGAAATGTTAGAGAATAAGAAGAAACGAAGGAAATGGCTTTCTGAAAAGGCCAGAATTATACCTGAAACACAGTATGACACAATGTATGATATAAATTATACTGCAAACCAGGCACTGTGGCAGACAGGGCACATGTCAGACGAAATAAGCCTAGGCCTGAACCAAAGGAGCGTTAAACATGCAAATCTGAGGTCTACAATAACTAATCAATTAAATAGACACCAAATTCATTGACGGTCCAGCAGTCGTCGTTGCTCACACAGTGCTCCGGTTCAGGGCCAGAGGAATGGGCGCCCAGAGGAATTAGGCGGGCGCGGATTGGGAGCAGAGGAATGGGCGCGCACAGAGGGAATGAGGCGGGGAAGTTGAATTTGAATTTGGCGTTGCCTGACGGAAAGATCGCGCGACTGCCGGCGGGAGGGTCGACGGGTAACGAGGAGCTGGGGCTCTGACATGATCGGCGACGGCTCTGACATCATCGGCGACGGGAAATGGAGGACGGAAAACGGGTGCCGGCACAGGTCCCCTTCGTTTGGGGTTTAGCCTACGTCATATAGAAGTCCAATTTTCTTGTACGGAAAAACAGTGATTGATAGCTGGACTCTTAGCATTCCTACTCCCAAGAATAAAGTATGTCAAATACTTACGTTTTTAATGTACGTCCTTTGATCACCTCATTATACGTCATACGGTCGCTCTCGCATTAATTTTGTTACAGAGTGGAGAGATGTGCAGCCTTGATTTTCATTTTCACTAGCCACGAACTTTGAAGTTGTGCTAGTATAAACATAACCTTGCATAACTTGCACTTGTTTGTTAACTTATCCTTATTGGAAGGTGAGGATGCAACAGTCAGAGGTATCTTCCACATTTTAAATGATTATATATTGGAGTTGTTTCATTGATATCAATGGTTGTGGTGGCCATATCATCACATCACATGAAACGCATGTTTTGGTAAAAACAGAACCTAAAAAGTTTAAATAATTGACACTAAAAGATCGGATTCGTTTATGCAAATGACTTTATATGATGGTTTTGTCGTGTTTCAAGATTTGGGGATATCAAATCCCGTTGAAAGTTTTGGCAGTCAATAATTTGAAAAAAAAAAATTGCTGGGTACCTAAAGTTGTGTTGTTATTTCGTCGTCGTCGTAGTTGTAGGAAGAACATTGTCGCGTTGAAATCTAGCTAAACTACAATAAGCGATGTAAACACCGGCCCATTTAATTTATCTTACAGATTATGTGTTTTTTCTCTCGTCAGAGAAATATTCTGTTCTCCAGGTAGAAGGAGAGCAAATCACATGAAGTCAAATCAAAGGTAATGAATTGGTTGCCCATCTTCCGTTGATTGAAAATTGGAGAAATGTGGCCGCCGTCTTTACATCCACAAATGGGAAAACCACATGTTTTCCGTGCAAGTCACTACTGCGTGTATGTCAATCTCTTGTTTTATGTTTGTATTTTAACTAGCACAGCCGGTGAGGAAATTTGAGGTAGAGGAAACGCGTGGATAGTTGATTAAATCCGTGATAGGGGCTTGTTTAATATGTGTAATTTTCAATAATGAAGTTAAAGGAGTGCCTGGTAAATATGGTAATCTCAAAGGTTAATTATTTAAACGTGGCATTTGATGTTACAGTAATTTCTTAATATGATTAGGTAAATGTTAAAAAGTAAACAAGTTAACTGATGCATTCATAAATGCAAGGAAGTTATCAACAATAAATCTGACTCATTGATTTTGGAGGATGACTAAGAATATACCGGCATCTTCAATGTGTAGCCATCAGATTATAATTTAAGATTAAAAGATCATTAATTATGCCCATCTCCAATAGATATACACCTTTCGGCGTAATAACTACCATGAACCGACTCTCGACACCCGTTGCACAGAGATTGGACAGATATTTCATTCAACTTTCCGCATTCCATACAAATAATCATTGGAAATAAACCTGTTTTCTTTCTTTAAACCTGGCATGAGACTTTCGCTCATTTAGCCAAATGTAGTGCACACAAAGTAATCGGCAACGACATTTAATTAATATGGGCAATCCCAGAAAATTTAAAACTAGAATATTAGCGGATTTAATTTACACACAAACAGAAGTAAATAAAAGCTTGTTTACTGACGGTGACTGGTTTTTGTTGAAGGATGACATGGCGGCCTATGGTAATTGGTCAGAGGCTAAGATTGATTGCCTAATGGACCCATCCTACGATGTTTTTTGTAGCTAGGGCGCCTAATGGACCCATCCTACAATGTTATGTTTTATGTAGGCAGGGCGTTTTCAAGAGGGTAGTCTAAACGTTCTATCTTTTAGTTGTTTTTCAGTTATTTTTTCAGTTTGATTTTGTCTGAATGGTTGGATTTGAAGATTTGAGAGGCTAAGTTTGTATAATCAGAGTGTCCCAGGGTCTTTCAGCAGGCTGAATTTATTTATTCATTCAAAAATACAACTTAAACAACAAAAATTATAGATTTTGTCTAGATTTAAATCACCAGATTCCACCCAAAAACAACTAAAGGTAGAACGTTTAGCCAACGCCTTTTTCAAGTAAGATGAGGAATACTGAGAATTGTCCCCGAAAGCTACTCAAGGGAAAGAATTTTTTGAGTACTGAGCAGATTTAAAATTTTATGAAAACAGTCTTGTTGTGGAGTAAGTGACAGAAGTAGTTGGGCCTTCAAGTGGCTGATTTCTGAGCATTACACCAAAAGCTACTAGAGGGGTTAGCTATTTGAACAAGGGTTCTAAGAGTTTTGATAGTAGTTTTTTCTTGTCAAAGTGGTATCAAGGAAGGTGAAATTGGAAAAGACGGGGTAGTTGATTGCAAAGGGGAGGGAGTGTGGTTAAATCTTGGAAGCTAAGGAAGGTCGGGCCAAAAATGGTTCTTGGTAGAGATGTGGTTCTTCGAGAGATTTCCTTTCTTTCCTTATGTGCTCTGGTTGGGCGGTTTAGTTATTGGGCGTTGTCAAAACAAGACATAGGCTGGTGGGTTGATGAACAATGGAAGCCTCTGTTTGGTTATGCTCCTAAGATTCTGGTTTTGGTGGTAGGGAGGTTTTGCTTCAAGTTTAGGGAGGAAGAGGATGTGGACAAGATTTTGGGCTACTTATGGTTGTGTGGCTCTAGTAGTTTGATGATGAAAAGGTGGTGGCACCTTTTCAATCCGAAGAGGGACCATTTTCGTTTCGACACTTGTGGGTTTTGTTGTCGGCTTCCCCCTTGTGTTCTCGAACTGTGAATCTTTTGTTGAGATTGGGAATGCTCTAGGTAGGTTTCTTCATGTGGATTTGGAGGTTTTAAATGGTAAAGATCATGGGGAAAATCCTCGTTGAGATGGATATTGACAAGGGGCTTTCGACGGATATGGAAATTGAATTGAGAGGGCACATGCATATCCAAAGATTGGAAAATAGGGGGATCATTTTCCTCTATTTGGTTTGTAAGGAAGTTGGGCATTTGAAAAAAGATTGTGTGGGAAGGCCGAAACAACAATATGTTGTGGATTCATAGGTGTTTGAAGAAAGGGCTTCTTCTGAAGGTGACTTGTCTAAGGTTATGGAAGATTTGAGGGCATCACTGAAAGGGGTACTTCCTCCTTTGAAGGGGGAGTTCCAGTATTTTTCTTGGAAAGCAATACTTTTCTTGGTAAGATTAAGAAGTTTTCCCCTACTTTGTTTTCTTATCTTAATTTCGAAGAATAAAAAATGTTGTAGAATGCTTTTTCGGGCTACTCTAGCAATGGATTTTCTTTGTCGTTTCATTGGAGATGAATATTTTTGGATATTTGAATGTGGAGAATCATTATTTTGTCAGTAAGGAGTGATCCTCTACGTATGGTATGGAATGATATTTTTCTATTATGAGTCATGAGTCTTCTGGAGGTATAAGTGGTCTTTCCTATATGGTTGAAGATTTTCAGGTGGGTGAACTTGGATTAAAAGTTGTATGGGATAAACCTGGGTCTTTACTCGGTCTCCCTAGTTTGGGGGGTGTGAAGAAATTTGTGTTGTGGATCATGTATATTTGGTGGTTGAGGAAACCTTACCCTCATTTATACCCTCTTACAAAGATGTTTTGAAGCACTGTCCTCTTTAGATTTTTTCGGCAAGGGAGTTGTTTTCCCATAACCAAAAGGATAAGTCTAGTAATGTGGAAGATGGGAAAGGAGTCAAGGGTTCTAAAAAAGGGATCTCGGTCGAGAAAGGGGTTGTATATGGAGGTTTAGACAAGGATTTTTCTCCCAATAGGACTAGAAGTGTGAAGAAGAAGGTGGTGGGGGTGACACATCTCATGTTTCGTTAAGGCATGTTTTTAAGGTCCAAGGGAGCTTAGACCACATAAATCCCTAGCTCGAGATATAAAATGGGTTTTCTCTCTCTAAATGTCAGGGGAATTGGGGGTGCTCCCAAATTTCTATCCCTTAATAGATCATTAGAATTGGTGAAACTTGATGTGTTCTTTGTTAAAGAAACTATGGTCTGTGGTAATAAAGAAAGAGAGGCATTTTATAAATTGTTAAGTCAGTGAAAGGTATGTGTGGTGGATTTCTAGTGGGTTGTTGCGAGGCTTTCTTTCAGCATGGAACCCTAATAAAGCTAAATTTGAAGGATTTGTAAAGGATGTCAATAAGAATGTGAGGTTGGTAAATTTTTATGGGCCTTACTAGAATAAGCATCTATTTTGGGATAGTTTGATTGAATATAAAATTCTAGGAGGTGACTCAAACTTTACTTGGTCTCCAAGGGAAAATTGGGGTTCCTCTGTCACACTAGATCCATTGGAATATTTTTTCAATCAGTTGATTCACGATGCGAGACTTATGGATGTGGAGTTGGTGGATTTCTTTCCTACCTGGAGGAATGGGAGAGTGGTTCACAATAGTGTTGCTAAACGTTTGGATCGTTTTTTAATCGATGAAAATATGGCTTCTTCTGATTTAAGATTTGAGTCGTGGGTGTTGAATGTAAAAATTCATGATCACATGCATGTGGTTTTCCAAATTTACTAGGGGCATGAAAAGGTAAAGAATCCATTTGAACTAAACTCTGTTTGGTTATCTGATCCTTATATTTTGAATTTAGTTCGATATAATTGGCACAATTTTCAAGTTGTTGAGGGATCATTCTCAATTGATTCATTGGTGTTCAAATTAAAATAGTTGAAGTCTTTGTTTATTTCCTCAGAACAAAATATGACACTCAAATCTAAAGAGGAGTTAGTTTAGTTGGAAGCAGATTTGGAGGTTCTCTATTCATTAAATCCTGTATGTTTTGGGTTGGAAGAAGAGAGGGCATTGGTGGTGGAAAAGGAGGCTAAGAAGTCGATGTTCCTGAAGTAGGAAAAGGAGACTTGGTGCCAAAAGAGTAGAGCTACTTGGCTTGCATGTGGTGATGAGAATACAAAAATTTTCATTCTTTTTCCAATTTCGGAAGATGGGTCAACTCCATTTGGGATTTTAGAAAGGAGGATGGAACATTAGTCTCAAGACAAAATGATTTAGAAAAAGAAGCTTTAAATTATTTTCAAAATATGTTTAAGGCTCACGAAACTATGTATATTTTTCATCAATTCGAGGTAACACAAGTTTATCCTCATTTATTTTATGAAGAAGAAGGTCGAAGGATTGTAGATTTGGTTTCTTTGTCTTAGGTACAGTCTAGTTTGGAGGGTTTTTCTATATCAAAAAGTCTTGGCCCTGATGGTTGGATAGTTGAATTTTTTTTGGCATTCTTTGATCTTGTGAGTCCTGAATTGTTGGAGGAGGCAGAGGAATCTAGGCTGGAGGGGAATGTTAATGGGGCACTTAATGCAACTTTCATAGAACCTATTATGAAAAGTGATAAACCCGAGTCATTTTTAGGTTTTCGACCCTTTTTTTTGTGTAACTTGGATTATAAGCTAATTTCGAAGATCATTGCTTCTAGAATTAAATCTTTTTTGTCAAAAGGGATTTCCAAGGAGAAGTTTTTGTTCTTAGATGATAGGAAAATTTTAGATGCCATCGAAGTAGCCCAAGAGACATTACATAGCATTAAGACAAACAAGAACAAATCTTTGGTTTTGAAGTTCGATATGATGAAGGTATATGATAGATTTGATTGGGGATTCCTTAGACTGGTGTTGTTATAGGATGGGCTCAACTTGGAAGCTACTAACTGAATAATGGAATGTGTTAGGTCAACACATTTCTTTGTTTTGGTAAATGACATTCCTTCCAGATTTTTAAGGGATCCTGAGGATTGAGGCAAGGATCTCCTCTTTCACCTTTGTTGTTCTTGTTCATAGTGGAAGGTCTTAACATGGTTCTCAAGAAGTTGGTCAAAGAAGACAAAATTGAAGGAGTTTTAGTAGAAAATGGTGTTAGAATTACACACATGCCATTTGTGGATGATGCTACTGTTTTCGGGAAAGGTTCTTTTCTGAAACGGAAGGTGTTTAAGGATGCTCTTAATCCTTTTTGTAATTCTACTAGAATGGATTTCAACAATAAAAAGTCTCATTTTTTGGAAGCTGGTTTGTTTGTTGATTGGTTAGATCAGTTAGAAGAATTGTTTCCTTTTGAACTCAAATCAATTAAGAAAGGTTTTAAGTATTTAGGGTTTTCCCTCATCCTAATTGTTACATGTGTGATGACTCGATCTATCTTCTTCAAAATGTGGAAAAACAAATTGCTACTTGGTGTCACAAATGGTTAACTTTAGGAGGTCGATTTATCCTTGTTAAATATGTTTTGGAAAACATTCTTGTTTTCTGGCTCTCCATGGAAAGTATTCCCATAGCTATTTTGGATAAGATTTGCTAGAGGTTGTTCAACTTTTTGTGGTCTCGTATTAAGGGAAAAGAGGGTATTCATTTAGTTAAATGAAACAAAAATGCTCAACCAAAAAAGGAGGGGGGTTGGGGAATTGAGAATATCTATTTGTTTGGAAGGGAAATGACAACCAAGATCTTGTGGAGGTGTTTGATGGTTCCTATTCTTTGGCATGATGTGGTTCAATAGAAATATTTGAAGAAAAAATATGTGGTGGAGTGGCTAAGAGAAGGGCGAAATAATCTCAAAGGGGTGTCAAATTGTTGGATGGATCTTACTTCTTCTTTGCAAATTATAACTTACTGGATTGCTTGGAATCCTCATAATGGTTTGGAAATTCATATTGGAGTGGATCCTCTTGGGGTCTCAGTATTATTATAAACTTTCTTCGTATTTAGTATATGTGATCCATTCGAAAGGAATTGTCTTTTTGGCTTAGGATGTTTCAAATGTTTTAGGAGGTCTAGTTTATTTTCATTGGAACTTTTCTCAGAGTTTAGACCTCTCGAGTTATTTAAGAGATGAATGGGACTCATATGTTTTGGGACTTAAGCACTCGTTTTTTCTTCTTTTTTATTCAGCTGACTCGATTGTGTGGTCGTGGGATGAGAAAGAAGGAAGGGTTACAACTAAGAAGGCATATGAGGTACAATATTTTGAATATCCTAGTGGATTTTTTGACGAATGTGTAACATCCCCAAAAATAAATTATTTTTAAAGTCTGAAAATGCTTAATAATTTATTTTCATTTTTGGTAAATTCGAAATTGGAAAATTATTGCTATTTATGGAAATTTCGAATTTAGTTAATTGTAAATAATGATTATGACTGTTGGGCAAATATCCGATTTGACCCAACTAACTCTTTGACTATGACACTTGTAAGAAAAAAATATTTTTATATTTATTGTTGATGGACAAATGGAATAGCCAGGTTAAAATCAGTTGACCATGACTCCATGAGTAGGGAACATGTTGGAACTACCTTAGGGTTGAATGTTACAAGTGGAAAATCAAGTATTTGGCCATTGGAAACCCCTTGAAAATCAGGGATTTGGAAAGATACGAAAATTCCCAAGGGGAAAAAGACCTAGGCACATTTACTTTTGGATATATAGCATATGAGAGGAGGCAGGACGCTGCCGAGTATGCTGGGGAAAAGGAATTATATATTGTTGTTATGAACACTTCTTTCTGAGTGTGAGGCAAGGAGAAGTTACTGAAATTGAAGGACTATTGATCAAGAGGAGTTCTGAGTTCACCCTCATGGATTCATGGTCAGGCTAGGGGGCGAATGTGACGAGTAAATTGGTTGTTCTGTTCTAAGGTTGGGAGGAAATTGGTTGTTCCATTTGTTGTTCGACAGTTGTTCAAATATGTATATCTACTCCTTCTCTGTTCAAATGTTATTTGGAATTATTGGCTGATAGAATTGCATCTGTTTAAATATGAATGAATTACTCTGTTTTATTAAATTCTGATGGAATGAAATGAAATGTAGGATAAACCCTTACAGTTTAACTGTAGTTGTTGAGAAAACATTTATATGTATCTGGAATGGAATGGAGTTGAATTATGGAGATGTATTAGAAAATATATATGTGTTAAATAGAATATTATTTCA
>JASDQU010244119.1:0-13426 GCA_032191745.1 Picea mariana | reverse complement strand
GGAGTACTATTAATACTTCCCACTAACGATAGAAATGTCAAGGAATGCGAGAGGCTAAGATTGGCAAGGCCATCCCTAGATTTACATATGACTACTATGTAACATGAGTGGCTTCAGGAATATAAACAAGGTAGGAAACTTAAGTCTGTGAGAGTTGATTAGAGATGACGTCTGCACTTGAAATTTGTTCTTATGTCCTTTGAATCTGCTATTCGTGAGGAAAGAGAAATAATGTCCCTAACAAAACAAAAAAATTGTTTTGGTAATTTTAGGGAACATTACATATGGTATCAGAGCAAAGGTTACAACACTTGGACCTTAAGCAGGGCCAAAATATTTACTTAGCACATATTTTTCTATTTATGTAAAACTAACAAAAAAATTATTGTTACAAACAGAAACACTTTATTTCTGTTGTAATCATGGCTGCCCAGAAAGAAGCAGAAATTAGACTTGAGGAGAATCCTGAGCAAAGGCCTCCCGAAGATCAGAGGCAGAACAATGACAAAAGTTCACTTACCGAAGTTCTGGAAACTATGAGAAATCTCATTGTTGAGCTGCAATTTTTCATATTGAAATTAGGATTAGGATTTTAGATTAAAATAAGGGTTTTAGATGTATTCCATTTATAATTTTAATAATATATTTGTTTGTTTATTAAGTAACTTTTTATATAGTGTTTTGTGAATAATTATTTTATTAACTATTTTTAACTTAAATAACTCTCAACCAATTTAAAATGTTAAAAGATAACTTAAAATATTCACAACAAATAAAAATTGAAATAACTCACTACAACATATTAAAACTTACTTAGTCATTAACATAAACCCACTAACTAACCCTTTTACAAATAATTGTGCTGTAAATAAATTAATCAAAACATTATTACTTGCTCCAAGTGATCACAAATATATTGAGCCGTAAATAAATTAATCACAACATCATAAATTAATCATAACTCAGTCAATTTTATAGGATGATCGTGGTGGCCTCGCTGGCCAATAGTCCAAAATTCCTTCTTATTATTCCAAAAATCCTTCTTATTATTGATGGATTCATTTCTTCTTAATGATATTAGGTACCATAATTTCTTGTTATTGACAGATCATTTCTTGTGAATGATATTTGTTACCATTAATTTCTTGTTATTGATGGATTTATTTCTTCTAAATGACTAGAACTACATGGTCTAGTAACTCACCATGTACTCAACTATTATGTCTATTGATAATGAATGAGGAAGGAAAATGTTAAACTGATCCAGGTGGATATCGGTGGCCACCCACCATTTCCAACTGGCTCAAAACAGTTTTCTGGCAATTTTTGTAATTTACTATTTTTAGTAGTTCTTAACTTCTCGGGACATTTTGAGGGCCTAAATGAAGGTTTTTTGGGATCGAGCCCCTAAATGAATCATCTCGACGATACCTTTCCAACGAGCTATCGTGCGCCCCAAACGAAGATCATATGCCAAAGTTACACCCCTGGGAAGTTTATACACCAAACTACCCAAAACGGGGTCCACAAAGATGCTGGCTTTTCATCTTTCGGGGTTAGGGTTTTGGATTTTCTTTATGATAAAAAGAATTTGGAGACTCATCGTAAAATCATCTTCTTGCAAATGAGTGAAACCGTCACATCTCTTCTCATAGATAAGCCGCCACCATTCCAACAAGCTTGTTTTTTGTTGCATTTTACAGTTTTAACTTATTTCGTGAGTAATAATAGAAACCAGTTTTACTGTATCTGTGTTGTTTTATCGCATACCTGTTATATGTTTCTATATTAAATATTAATAATAATCTGCATCCACTTCATTCGGCTCATAAAATTTGGATCAATGGTATCAGAGCAGGTTGCTCTTGATCGTTTTTCAGTGCATGTCCCCGACGAGGTACGATAACCAGGTTGGGTATCGAGCTTGTCTCTCTTGAAGGCAATTACTCTCGCACACCCAAGAAACCCTCCATGGAAGAAGAAAATAAAAATGATGGAGCAGACGATTCTATCAATATGTTGCTTGAGCAAGCTTTCAGGCGACAGAAGGACGAAATGATGGAGAATTTTTACCACATCCTTCAACACCTGCCGATAGCAATATGCGCATCTTCATCAAACGACCACTTTGGAAGAACCTCTCCTTTCAAGGTACAGGTTAATTTTGATATTCCCGTATTTGAAGGTCAGATAAATGTGGATGCCGTAGAAAAATGGTTAAATATGTTAGAAGGTTATTTCTCTGTTCATAATTTTTTCGACAGGGAAAAGATCACCTTCACACTCTTTAAATCTCTCCCCCATGTCAAACATTGGTGGGAAAATTGCTGGGAGCAAAGTTCCACAGAGGAGTCTGGAATATATGAGGCCGATCCCACTTGAGATTTTTTTGTGGATGCGGTAAAGGAACAATATTACTCTATTGGCAACTATGAGGACTAGTACATGAGATGGACCACACTGCAGCAAGAGAGGGGCCAAGCAGTTTCGGATTTCACCAATACCTTCCACACCTTGCGCACAAAGCTGGGTACCAAAGACTCCGAACGACATTTGGTTTTGAAATACCGTGTGGTTCTACACAGATACATCCAAACTGAAATGGTTTTTATGGACATCTCATCACTCGGTGCTGCTTATTGATATGCTATTAAAATCGAGTAGAAATTTAAGCACCGGAATAAATGGGAGTTTGGGTCTTCAAATATACAACAACCAAAGTATGATAAAGACGGCCCTAACAAATAGTCTCCCAAAAACCAGTCCAAGCCACAGGAAAAGAAGGGTCACGGGAACACAAAGAAGGACACCGAAAAATGGTGCGATTTCCACAAAATCCCCTGGCACAACATCGATGAATGTCGTTCAAAACAATTATTGGTGGTCGATATCAAAGACAAGGAGTTGAACCCTGATTCAGAATTTGATTCTGAAAATACCGGTAGAAGACAGATCATCGACATAGACCCCACTGCTATTGTCGCGACCGCAACAATTCAACCAAAAGAACCAACTAATCCTTAAGAGGGGGCGCACCTTTTTCATTCACAGATGTGGGCGAAGGGGACCCCGCTGCATTTTATTGTTGATAGCGAAAGCCAGAAGAAACTCATCTCAATAGAGGTCATGAAACATTTTGGATTGTCGACAACACCACACCCGCAACCATACAACATCGGGTGGCTTCGCCAGGGCCAAGATCTTCGTGTCAGCCAACAACGTTGATTGTCATATAGCATCCAACCCTTCAAGGATGAGATATTATGTGATGTTTCCCCATTGGATGTCTATGATGTTCTCTTGGGCTAACCATATATGTGGAAACACCATGTTGTTTATGAGTCTCAACCCCTCAGTGTCATTGTTTCTCTGGGGGGTCATCTCTACAAAATACCAAAGGTAGTTCTGACTACTGCTCCACCTAAACAGTTCCACAAAGTACTATATCATACTACAAAATTCAGCTTCTTCACAATCTGTTCAAAAGGTGAACAAAAGTATACTGCAACCACTACATCCTTTTCCCAAGCACCTTCTATCCAACAGAAACAGGTCGACAAGATTGCAGCAAAGTGTAAATATTTATTCTACACACAGGCATCGCATGTATCCAGAATGGTTAAAAAGGTCCAACCCTTCTAGCCACATGTTCATGACAACCTTCAACAAGCTAAGCAACGCAACTTCTCCAACAAGGCAAGCAAGTCATCAAGATGCAGATTCAACAAATGCTTTTCCTTCTCCCCCAAGAACTCAACACAATGGAGACCATTGCTTCCTAAGGAGGGAGAATTGATCCAGGTGGATATCGGTGGCCACCCACCTTTTCCAACTAGCTCAGAACAATTTTCTGGCAATTCTGGTAATTTACTATTTTTAGCAGTTTTTAAGTTTCGAGGGCATTTTGAGGGTCGAAATGAAGGTTTTTTGAGATCGTGCTTCTCAATGATAACACCATAAATGAATATCCTTGACAATACCTTTCCAATGAGCTATCATGCGCCCTAAACGAAGATCGTATGCCAAAGTTACGCCCCCGGGGAATTGATACACCAAACTACCCAAAACGGGGTCCACAAAACTGTTGGCTTTTCATATTCCAAGGTTAGCGTTTTGGATTTTCTTTATGATAAAAAGACCTTTCGAGCCTCATTTTAAAATCATCTTCTTTTGAATGACCACAACCATAAGATCTCTTCTTAGAGAGACACTGCCACCATTCGAGCAAGCTTGTTTTCTGTTGCATTTTACAGTTTCACCTTATTTCCTGAGTTAATAGAAACTAGTTTTACAATATCTTCGTTGTTTTATCGCATACCTATTATATGTTTCTGTATTAAATATTAATAATAATTTGCATCAACTTTGTTCTCCTCGTAAAATACATAACATAAACTTACCCACTGCTAACCTAAATCAAGGCAACAACTGACCTGCATATGGAGCCAATGAAGAACAATAATAGGGTTCTCAATATATAACTGAATATTTTTGGGTATATAAAAAACAATCCATCTCCTCTATGCATATAAGAAACCAGACTTCTAACCTTAAACCATCAGGATGCTTTCTATAGTCCTTCCTCCGGTCTATTAAGACATGATCCAACAACTTGCATGCTATTGTGGTACACAATCCCTGGATATCCAAGTAACTAAAGGTTCATCCTTGGGTCTACTGAGACACGATGCAATGACTTGCATTTTATTGTCGTACCCGATCACTAGATATAGAAGTAACTAAAGATCATTGTTCTTCATGGCTTTGTTCAAGCTCCTCTAAAAATTAGAACATTAACCAATTAATAGAGATTAATAATAGAGAATTTAATAAACTCATGCTTAGATGATATGGATATCAATATCTTCTTCATACTCATTGCAATAATAAATAACAAACTCATAATATGCTTCCAAGTGATCTTCAACAATATGTTGGATTCTCTTACCTACTCTCTTGGCACTGTATAAGAGAGGAGAAAAAGTAGGGTGCAACAAAATGAAATCATTTACTCCATTCCTGTATGTATATACAAGGACTCGATCATCCACTCTATAAACTACCTTTAGCTGAGAAGAATACAAGGTAACATCTCTGAATTCATGCTCCAGGCCAAATTGTGCTATGTTGTTTTCAAGACCGGAGTCATCTTGTTGAGTGATGGATCGCTTGAACATAGGTTGCAATTGGAGGTGGCTTGCGTAGCACATAGAAAAATGAAAATATCAATAGTTAGAGGGTGGTTTGCGTAGCACATATAGTATTGATTGAAATTGAGTTGATGAATCGAAAAAGTGTGTTGCACATTAAAAGTGGAACGCCACAGAAAGGAGACCATAAAATAAAATGTCCGCCAGTCTGCCAACATAAAGGGAAATGCCAATATGTGGCATCCAATAGTCCTATCCATGGCACTCCCTGTGGTAGTGAACAAATGCGCTCCATTTTCTCCATACCACTATGTGTTAATATTTTATTTTTTGTTAATTATCCAGACATGGCAATCAACGAGGGAACACAATAATTTTTAAATATGATTAGGTAAACGTAAAAAAGTAAACACATAAACCGATGCCTTTATAAAAGCAAGAAAGTTAATGGTTGAAATCATAGTCATTCTAGCCATATTAAATCTTGTCCATAGAAAACCTATTAAACACTAAAAACCTATTAAATGTGCCAATTTCCAATAGATATCCATCTCTCGACGTAAATTAAAACTGAAAAACACCAATATAATTACCATTATGAGGAAGGTCACACAAGATCAAAAGCTTAAAAATTGTTGTGTGAAGCCTCGCATTCCCAACCACGTTACCTTATAAATATCACAAAAATAATCATTGAAAATACGATGACAAGTAATAAAACCATGCAACGCTCTCAAATTTATTACATAGAAAATGATCTCAAACTTATTACATACAAAATGTAGATGGGACGCAACAAGTAAGATATTATGGCCATCAGAAAAGAATATTGGTAATTAGTCATTACATCCAAACACTATTTGGACTTTGGTGTATAGCATTCCATTTGGTATTGAATTTTTTTACAATTTGTAATATTTTTTTTTTTTAAAACGAAGAACGTTGGTCATTCATTGAGCTGGAATGCAAAGATAAAGAGGAGCATATTTTCACTCTAGGGGTGAAGAAAGAAATAACCATCGTTCCAATGAAATTTTTTTTATTGATAAGAACGCCATGGAACGTATTGATCCAAGAATAAGTACCAAAAAAAAGTTGAACATTAGTCCCATTAAACAAATTCTATAAATACACATGCATATGCACAATAGACAAATGAGAACAATAAAAAGCTTCCTTCCTCGTGAGTAGTAAAAAAAAAAAAACATTTCATCTGCGTTTTTTCTTATTTTTTTTCATCACTTTGTAATGTGTCAAAATTGTCTTTTGCATGCTCCGTCAAAACATGGTATCCATTTCTAATTATGTTTCTTTCTTTGTTCCATATCTTTCTTTTATTTTATGGTCAACGGAAGCTCCAATCTCAACCCGTTTGGAAAAACACTTTCAATTTTTATATATCCTATTTTAGATAGTGGTATATTTTTTTAAATTTCCCAAGAATTGTTTTGGCATTTACAAACATTATTGAATTAAAAATTGTATATTTTTTAACCTTGCAAAGTATTGTTTTTGTGTTGATTTTCAACTCTATGCTGTCTTGGGTAAATTTGATATAATATTGTAAATACTCTATAAAATAGTGTCATCTGGTTTGTCAAACCTTTCCTTACTTGTTCTGTGTATACTTTTGATAAGTACTTCATTTCTATCCATTTAAAGGACATTTAAATTTATTTATATATATTATCTTTTATCGACTTGTTAGTGTTTTTAACTCATATGTGCTTCATTACTCACAATTTAACTGACACTTAACTTTCTTTAAATACATATTATTTTTTATCTTATCTATATTATAGCTTATCCAATGTCATGCATTGTCAAGTATTTCTTTAATTCTGAACATGATCATAGTCTATGGTTATGGACTTGATTTTTTTAAGTTCAAAGCTTCTACCATTTTTCAATGAAGTAGCTTCGTCTGTGAATATGTAGCAAGATTTCAACAATGGAAGCAATCTAGCTTCACAAACAAGTGCATATAACTCTAGGATTTCTAGATCTACAATCCTCCAAAGAGGATTAGCCATGGGAAATGATTTGATTCCATACAGTATCACAACTACACAATTCAAATAGTTATGAATGTCATCAATAATAGAATATTGTTATGCATTGATAACATTGATAACTATTAAACTAAGTGTTGTTGTGTGGGGCATACACTTGTGCAGAGCTAGAGAAGCTATACTTTCACACCTCCACACAGGTGTATCCCCCACACAACAACACTTAGTCTAATAGTTATAAAGTAGAAGGGGCATAGGTGTGGAAGCTATGCCTCTATGCATAACAACACATGCATAGATTCCACACCTCCACACATCACAAAAATGCTCCAGTGCTAGTAGTTTGCACTGAATCTTGGTCCAACCATATGGAAAGAGGAGAACAATCAATGACCAAATTTGTAGGGCTTGATCGGAAGACTAGGGCCAACGCCTAGCCCTTAGCCATATGGTGCGCTCTATTTGATATCCCGAACGAAGATCCAACTTAGTAAAGAATTTTTCTCCATGTAATTCATCTAATAATTCATCAATGCACAACAACACTAGTCAAGCAATAGAGGAACTCCTTGCTCATCAATATTGCTTGTTCCTTCCCTCACATTTTATTTATGTGGTTTAGGTTTGACAAGATATTTTGATATCATAATATTTTTATTTACTTTATATAATTTATTATTCTATGCATATTACACAATCACTAAGGATAAACACTTTTATTTATTTAAAATTTTTATTCTTCTACTCATTTTGCACAATCACTAAGGTTGTGTTAATTATAACTTATCATGTCTTCTTCTAATACATGTGCATTTCAATGTAAAACCAAACAAACAAACAATTAATTATGGGACCCATTACATGCACATTATTTTTCTTAACGAGAAAGGAACATAAAAGGATTTTTTTAACCAAACATTACAATGTAAAATTGAGGATTTTTTGGAAGTACAGAGCTTTTAAGGTCATAATATTTTTTTTCTTTGTTTATATTTATTTTAATTTTAGTCATATTATTTAATTTTAATAGTTTTGTTGTGGTTCAAATGTAGACCATGTTCAAGTTTGAAGAGTGTTATGTGTTTCTAACAAATTTGTGGAAACCCATAAGTAATAGAAAACATATATGACTTAACATTTCTATATGCAATCATATTCTCAAATATGACAAGCTTTAGTGTATGCACAATATTAAATAGAGACATGGCAAAGTGTAATATTTACAATTCATGACTCAACATTTTTATATAAAAGCATATTTTCAAATATGACAAGATTTAATATATTCACAACATTAAATATGGAGTTGAAAAGGAATTTTTTAGGCATATGCATATGCATAACAATATTATATGTTGATAACATAGAAGACTATTAGAGTGGGTGTTTATGCACACCATTAAATATGGAGTTGAAAAACATTTTTTTAGGCATATGCATAACAATATTATATTGTTGATAACATAGAAGACTATTAGAGTGGGTGTTTTCTATGCCTCTGGATAAGACACTTTCACCTTGATTCATGTCTATTGTTGCCAGCAAAAAATTCTCATTTCTTATTGCATATGCTAATATCATATCTTAACATTCCATTGAACAATTCACTTATTTACATTTGTTAGAGAATATCCTAACCAAGCTTTAGTACACATTGAACAGTTTTCATTTTTGCTTATTTTTACAAAGTTTTATGCTAAGTGTTTTTAGTACAAATATTTTACATTGCTTTCCACATATGCTAACCCCCCATCCAACATTTCATTTATTTACTCACTTTTACTCCACATTGAACTTTTTTTTTATTATTTTTTTTAACTGCAATGGGTATGGGATTTATTTATCTGAATTGAAAATGGGTCTTAGTCGAAGCGACCCCTATTACAATACAGTGTACTAACTGCTGCTGCTTTTGTTTTTCAGCCTTCTCAGGGAGTTTGAACAAAACTTTCATTGTTTACAATTAGCACTCCTTTCATGAGTGAGCTGCCTTTGTTTGCCATCTGATCAACTTCAATGTTTGACTTTCTAAGAATGTGATAAAACTTGCACGAGTTGAAGTCTTGAATAACTCTCTTCAATCTGTCCAAGATTTTGTTTAGGCTAGCGTTGCTGAACCGTGTCTCCATGTTTAAGTTTTTTATTATTATCTCTGAGTCTCCGAATACTTGAATGTCTTTTATTCCTTTTTCTCTCGCAATGTGGCAAGCTTTAATGAGCCCTAGCATCTCGGCTTGATTGTTGGATTTCTGACCTAAACCCCAGCAGAAGCAATCTTTTGTAGTCCCATCCGGGGAATAGATGACCCCCTCAGCACCAGCGACACCGGGATTTCCTTTGGACGCCCCATCAAAGAAAATTGTGGATAAATTTTGATTCCGCCACCAAGACTGGAAAGTGCCGACATCATCTCTTATGCGCCAATTCGGAGTGACAGTTTGAGGGGAGAGTGGATGCTTACATAGATAAGACACAAGGGGGCCTAGCCACCTCTTTTCCTCGGGCAATAACGAGGGAACCTCTTTAAAATACTGTTGTTGGGCTGCTTCCAGGAGGAAGGATTTAGCTTTTGCGGCTACTTGCGTCGGGGAGTGTCGCAACTCTTTGAAAATCAGCTGATTGCGTGCCAACCAAAGCTGCCAACATACATACTTGGGAATCACTGTCCAGATTTTGCGCCAAAAGGATTTTGAGGGGATTCATTGGGGATAGGTGAGACTCCAAGAGGCAAAGAGCTCCGCAATTGAATTCTGAGGCTGAAGTGATATTTGGAGGTCCTGTAGGATGAGTCCCCGGACCTCTTTAGCAAAGATGCATTCCATGAATAGGTGTTGGGTTGTTTCAAAGTTATTTCTGCATAACACACATCTGTGAGGCCCCACTATGTTCCTTTTCTCCAGGTTATCTCCCGTTAGAAGTTTGTTGTGCACCAGGGTCCAGAAGAAGAAGTTCACTTTTGGTACGGCTAGAGGTTCCCAGACGTTTTTCCAGAATGTCAGAGTTTGACTGTTGTTTCTTGAAGCCTGCAAGTTTCTATATCCTTTTGTCGTGGTGTATACGCCTGTTTGGCCCCAGCCCCATCTATCTTTCATAGTTCTGTTGACAGGGGCGGCGTCCTCCAGCAAATATTCAAGAGTGGATAGTTGCAGTGATAACTGGGCTGGGACTCCATGAAAATCCCATCCTGTCCAATCTCCATGCTCATCCCATTTCGAGAGGTCGTATAAACTATTGACTCCTGCTCTCTGCAACCAGTCTCTGAGATCTGTTATATCCACGTTTTCGGCCAATGGTTCCCTTCCCATGATGCGATCAAGCCACAAATGCGTGCGTTTGCCATTGCCAGGCGTTCTGTAGAGCGAATTTTTAAAAAAATTGTTGCTTTTGCAACATAGTTTCCACACCTGCATACAGCTGACTGTGCTCTCGTTTTGGAGGTTGCTGACAGTTTTGTTGGGCCTATATTTTGCACGCAGGGTGATGCTGACCGGGTGCGTGGGCTCGTGGATCAGTTTCCACAAAATCTCCCCTCCCAGCGCAAAGTTGACTAGTGCGGGGTCTCTGATTTGCAGCCTGCCCTCTGCAATGGCTTTTTAAACTACGTCCCAGCACACAGAATGCATTTTTTTTTCATTGCCCTTCCCGCCCTACCACAAGAAATCTCTAAGGAGTGGAGATTTGCTCCATCATGTTTCTTGGTGCAAGAAGAAATGCCGCCAGGAAGATTGGAAGCTCAGAAAATAGGGAATTAATTAAGATTACTTTTCCTCCCTTAGTCAACCAGTAGCCTCCCCACGCTGAAATTTTTGATTTGATTTTGGAGATGACATCGCTCCAAAGTGATCTTTTGTTGACACCAGATATTATGGGAAGGCCGAGATACTTAAACCTGTTCCATTTTGTTTGTCCTTTGAACCCGAGGAGAGTAATGATGCCTGTGAGTTCGTTCTTACTTATATTCCAGCTGAAGACTTTGCTTTTTTTCTCATTGACAAAGGCTCCCGATACTCTGCAATAATTTCTGAGGACTATGTTAAAAGCTTTGGAAATTCTGATGGAGGCTCCCCCGAGGAGGAGGGAATCGTCGATGAAGAGCGCATGATTCAGAGGTTCTGCTCCAATGGACGGTTTGAGACCCGGAATGTTACCAAATAATCTTTCAGCAGTGAGTTTTCGGCTAAGAGAATCAGCCATTAAGATGTACAGGAAAGGGGAGAGAAGGCATCCCTGCCTGATTCCTCTCTGAGCTTGGAAAAAATTGGTTGGGCGGCCATTGACTAGGGGGGCAATCCATGGACTGTCAATGCAGGCTTTGATTAGCTGAACAAAGTGAGGTGAGAAGCCAAAGGTGAGTAGAACTTTGCAAAGGAATGAGCGATTGACTCTGTCAAATGCATTTGCCATGTCTAATTTTGTTAACATTCCTTTCCCTTTTCGCTGTTTACTTGTATGTATTGTCTCCTGGACTTGGATTACGTTGTCCAGAATGTGCCTACCTTCCACAAAACCACCTTGAGGGCTAGAGATCAATCTTTTTAGCAGCGGCTTGATCCTATTTGCTAGGAGTTTTGCCAAAATCTTATAGGAAGCGTTACACAATGATATGGGCCTGAACCTTGCAAATGAATCGGGGTTGGAGTCTTTGGGGATTAAAGATCAGTAAGTGGAGTTGGTTCCTCCCCATACCTTAGCTTTTTTTATAAACCCACTTATCATTTTCTGGAGATCTTCCTTGATAATATGCCAACAAGTTTTGTAGAAATGGATTGTAAATCCATTAGGCCCTGGTGCCTTATCTGCATCCATGGACCAGATAACATTAATGATTTCTTCCTCAGTCGTTAGTCTACAGAGGATTGCGTTGTCTTCCGGACTGATGAGGGAAGGGATGTTTGACAGGAAATCAGCGGTCTCCTCTTCGTTGCTTTGAGTACCTTCTCTGTATAAATTCCTGAAGTGGGTTTCTGCAGCAGCTTTGACTTGATTGAATCCTTTGCAAACTTGGCCCTCCGCTATTTTGATTTCTGCTATATGATTCCTAGACAATCTTGCTCTATATCGCCGATGGAAGAAGGAGGTGTTCCTATCCCCAGCCTTCAGCCAGAGAGTTCTGGATTTGAGTCTCTAGTATTCTTCTTCCTTCCAAAAAGATTGATATGTGGATCGTTGCTCTTTTATTTCTTTTTCCAGCAACTCTGCAGTGATGTCTTTGCTTTCCATTTCTGTTTGCAAGGTCTGCAGTGACTGCACGACTTCTCGTCTTTTTTCGGTGGGAGTAGGGGCTGGTTTCTTTATCCAGCCCTTCAGGGCTTGTTTTGTAGCTTTCAACTTTTGCTCCCACTGATCAGAATCTGGACCAGGGGTCAAATTTTACCTCAAAAATCAACGTTCTCGGAATTGCCTAAACCCAAATGGGTTTGTAGCCCTCGACGTCACGAATCCAACGCAATTCGTTTCGTCTCAAACGGACATCGGGAGCGAAAGTTATCGCGTTCTGTTCGAATTGCCAAACAGGTAAAAAAATGTGCTGACTGGGCAGGCCGTACTGCCACGTGGCAGGGCCGTACAGTGCTGACGTGGCAGAAGTATAGTCTACGTGGTCTTCCATACAGGACACGTGGCGGCACCAGGGAGTGCCACGTGTCATACGTTTTTGGGCTTTTCAGCAAGCGATTTGACCAATATTTAAGTGACACGTGTCACCATTGAATGGGTGACACGTGGCACCTGATGATGTCAGCGTCCACGTTGCAGATGACGTCAGCAGCACGCGTGGCAGTTGAGTTGGCAATTTGGTGACGTGGCAAGTTCTGGTTCGTTGGCATGTGGACGAATGAGGTTTTGACACGTGGCTTTTTCCTGGGCAAATAATAGGGCGCCACGTGGCCCAATGAAGGGCTGCCACGTGGCACCCCGAATTTTGACTATATAGGCTTGGGTTCAAAAATATTTTGGGGGTCGACCGGATTCGAACCGGCAACCTCCCCCACCGACAAAGTTTTAACTATTTTCGCTAACCAACTATCTGCTCATTATTTCTTGTAAGCTATACGGATATGTTTGTAGTTGAGTTGAACAATTGGTATGGTTGGCGGGCGGTCGGGCCAGGGCTAAGCCCCGGCCCGAGGTTTTATTATGCCATATGACCTTTGCTTTGTTTACACGCGCGGGAGGCATTTTCAAATAGCCGGGTTTTAATTTAAACGGTGCTATTGTATGTTAAACCATCTATTTGCGCGGTTTTAAACCTTATTACCCACAGGT
>JASDQU010244118.1:80184-90891 GCA_032191745.1 Picea mariana | reverse complement strand
CACTTAGAACATGATGTTTGCGCCATGTGTGACACATTATGCAAGTGTGGATATTTGACGTGTAACAGACACCACCTTTGTCTTTGAAATTTTTTTGTTCCCTTTTCGATTATCTACAGAATTGTCTGTCTATTTCGTTATCGGTTCCACCCCTTCCCCAACACAATGTCTTTGACATAATACAAAACAGAGCTCATCTACCAAACATATGGGAAAATGCTCCAAAAAAATATTAGAATACAATTAACTATAAATAAAATATCCAATCAATAAACTATCCCTCTATTGCTTWGGACTAAGGTTACATGGAAAAACACAAGATCAAATTCTAGTTAGAAGAAACAAATATCAATAGATATGAAATGCAATTTAATTTCCAAATGTTTTAGCTTTGAAATAATTCGTATCGCTTCCTCCATTATTCAATCCTTGCGATATCGAGATACATATAACCAAATTCAAATCCAAGAGAAAACCATTTAAGATAGAGAAGATTATATAAAATGTGTTGAAACTCTAATTCTAGTGAACCATATATTGCAAGGAATCACAACTATGCACAAAAAAAACACCTCATTGAAACTAACCTATTAAATATATAAGTAAGATCTCAAATCGTATCATAACATATTCCATGTTTTTCATAGATCACAAGATTAATGAAAGAGTGACGATAAAAAGATTTTTACTCCTTACGAAACCAAAGTGCTTTTATACCACATAACATTTTGCATAATAGATAATGGACACCACAAGCAATGTGTGAATAAAAAAATAAATCAAGCATATAAAAATCAATTCAAAACACAAGAAAGATGCAAACATCACATAAAAGAGGCAAAACCACATGTATTGTGGAGGAAACCATAAAAGGAAAAACTACACTACAAATATCACATTGAATTAATGTGCACTAATTGTAATGGTACAATACACATCCTATACGGGATCAATCATAACTAACTCTTTAATGAAACTAACCACCTTATAGATGAGATCCACTAAACACCTTGATTTTAAATACTACTAGTCTTCCAAAGACTAAACATTAATTTATGAATGGTCAAGAGATCTCCCTAAGAGTAGAGTATTGAGCATTTTTTTGTGAATGGATCGAAACAGAGAATATTATCAACATACAAGAGTCGTATCTAGTGAATTTAGAAGTATGATTTTTTTTAGATGTTGTAAAATAATTAATATAAAATATAAATTTAATGGAGTAAAAAAAACTTGTTAGTGTACAAAAACCATAATCAATGGATTCAAAAGTTTTATGTCTATCTTTATATATTGTAAAAATACCTAGCTAAAAATATGACCTTTGTTGATACAAAAGTAAAAAGGAAAATGATAAATTTCATCTAGTGGATTAAGAGGAAAAGAGAGGTCATCATAAACGTACAAACACTGTAATGAGTGGATTTGGAAGTATGATCCCTATGAATAAAAATCAAACATGGAAATTGCACAAGTTTTGGATAGCTATAAACTTCATTAATATGCTCAAGATAAAGTACATGTACGTACCATATCCTTCTTTGAAGGCCAATATAAGGCAATTAGCTCTCCAAAACCCTAGTTAGGGAAAATGTGACAACCCTAGCTCAACCAAGGAGCTCCAATATGCAATAATTAATAAAAGACATCCTCCAAAGAAAGATGTACTCTTCTCTTATTCTTCTCCACCAAATATGCCCTATGGTTTTATCACAAAACCCTAATCTAAATCTCCAAGGAATAAACCATGACCATAGACTTCCAAGATACTTTAAGATAATCCAAGAAGATCAAGAAACGTTAGCAACTGTAAGAGAGAGAGGGAKAKATCAAGTACAAGTGAAGACTCGAGAGAGAGAAAGAARGGTGATCATCACCAATTKCTCTTCCACAAGAGCAATCCCTAGTCACAAGAGAAAACTCCAAATGAAGATGCCTCCTCTAGAGTTCATAAATCCACCTAGGGTTCATGAGGAAATCCTTAGYGACTTCCACCAATATTCTAAGTACAAAGAAAATAGACAAATGATGTGATGTGTWTATTATGAGAATGACCATTTCCTTCCTCTATTTATTTAATAGGTAAGCGAGTCCAACAATACAATGTCGGCCTAAGCCCTTACGAGCAACCTAAAATGAGTATTTATAGGCTAACATAAGTGAAGTTCTAGTGATATAATACACAATCCCTCTATCATAATTCCTCTATCACATCCCTCTATCACAAGCCTCCATGGACTCCATCAAACCTTTGAATCATTGTATTCGAGTAGGTTAGTTGCTCCCTGTAACAACACTATCATATCCTATAAATCCTTGAGCTAATTCCAAGCCTCTAAATAGGAAACCAAGAAACCCCATGCTATCTAGAGATTGATTCCCTCATCCAAGATGCATAATACCCCCCCTCCCAAGTAGAAAATTTTCCAAGAAAGAAAACTCTCCCTATCACCATACTGAAGGGGGTTGTTCGCCCCCTCATTTTGGGAGTTGTGAAATGATGGATGTGAAATATTGCATGATAAAAGAGTATAGAGGTAGGCCAAAAGGACATGCAAGAGGAATAAAKGGACACACAAAAAGTTGACTACAAATAACTAAGAGTTTTGGAGTATAATTAATGAGATGGCTCAGATACTGGATTGACACAGTCATCCTTATCCTATTTTGTAACTGAACTTGGCATGGTCAATTTTATCTAGCTATGTATGTATAAAAATTCTTTGAATATAAAGGGAAAAATGTTACACACTTTTTTATGGATTACTCAATTGTCGGATATTCTTGTTCATTGTAACATCTGATTATGAATGAATAAGAAATGATTGGCCCCTACTTCAAAACAAATTGTGTATGTTTTATCTATGTCTTTTGGTTGGCATTTATGTAGTATGTTTACCTTGTGATGTAGTCTTTTGATATAATTTTGGATATGGTTGTGAATATGGTCATTCATGTTTCTGTAAATATAACTTATGGTATTAAGAGATCGATTATGAATACAAGATCACAACCATGCAACCATCATGATATGTATTCTTATCTATTTAAAGTCTCGACCGCTCTTCAAGTGATACCTTATTCTTGTTGGGAAGACTGAAAATAAAAACACATATAGACTTCAACGGGTGCTTTTGTTGGTAACCTGCAAGAACCATGGTCTCGATCAAACACCAAAAAATGGTTCCATTGACAGGATTTGAAATCAAGTCTCTTAGGTGATAGATGAGTATACTAACTAGCTACACTACAATGAAACTCCAATGCCTAAGGGAAGAATACCAAGCCAACACCTAACCAAGGTCAAACAACCACTTAATAAGCTAACTCCACCATGCAAATCCATCATGGACCATATTCCATGCACCAATCCATCTCATACCATCGAAGGGTTGAACATATACCATGTACCCAAATGCTCATGAAGCACTCTAAACATGGTGCAAACACTTTCAGAATAACTCGAAAAACTAGCATGATGATATGCCATAATGCCAATTTAAACCTTGCATAATTGTGTATGATGGTAACAGTTATTGAGGTAAAAAAATATTTGAAAAGTTAACCCACCTGGTAGAAGTAACGATGAAAAAAAAATCAAGTGAGAACATGGTGTGTAAGGACCTCACAAGAACAATAAATAAGGTCCTCCATCAAGATTAAAAAAAATAAATTCAAATAAGTCATCAAACACTGTTGAGTAACAATTTGTTGGAAATTTCATAAAATGTTGTCCATGATACAACTAACAAAATAAGGAAAATGAGTTTGTATACCAATGATATGGAAAAAGTATATGGATGTACTCATGAAATACATTTAATTGGAAATAAATTCTAATAAACTTCCACCCTTTAGGAGAAAAAAAATCTCAAAAGGTGGTACTYYAACCATGTCATTTGGGTTTAACTCATTTGGTTAGGGTGSAGAATGTTATCCTCCCCATCGAGGTTCAAATATTGCTTGTGACATGTCTCACTCTTCATGAGCCAACTGTTGTTGAGGCTGTGATCCATGAGGAATATCTTACCCTTGCTTATGGGYTGGAGGGCGAGCTGCTTGGTTATATTTCATAACAAGGATGGTCATCCAACTAGTCATTCAAAATATTGTTAAATTCAAATCTCAACATCCATGACATAATACAAAATGGATCTCATTTTCTAAAGATATAGAAAAATGATCCAAAGACATCTGGAAAWTTTTTTGTTGTAAATAAAATATCAAATCAATAAACTATCCATCTTTTTCTTTGGACTAAGGTTACATGGAAAARCACAAGATCAAAGTCTAGTTACAAGGAGCAAATCTCAACATATATGAAATGCAATTTATTTTCCAACATCAAGAAATTAAAATTTCCAAATGCTTTAGCTTTGCAATTATTCTTATTGCTTCCTCCATTCTTCAATTGTTGAGATCTTGATATATAGATAACCAAATTTGAATCCAAGAGAAATACAATTGAGATACATCATTGATGAAGGTAACTGTACCATTCCACTCAACTAAGATAAAATACAAAACCAAGAAAACTTTATGAAGTTAAAAAAACCCTTATGACCATGTGTATTGGATAAAATAGGCACAGGGGAGCAACAAGTTGTTGAATCAAGTTGTAGAGGGGTCACCTTTTCTAGAGACCACCATATTGGGGAATGATGAAGGGGGGAGTCCACACTAAAAAAACAATTTAAAAATAGTGGTAAAATAATAAATTCTAGGGTGAGCTAGCACAAAATTGTCACACAGAGAGAACACCGTCTTGAAGACAAGGAAGATTGAACAATATGCCATATATCTAGGCATAGAGTGAGCTCAACATAACTATATAAAGTTCATTAGGAAATTTAGAAAATAAATCCACATCATGCACCATGGAGGAGGATTCGACCCACACTAATATGTAGAGAGGAACCACCCTCCCATCACAAAGTAAGTTTGTGCGAGATAAGCAACAAACTTATGGATGTCATGTGGATGCTTCAAGAATCAAAATCATTAATGAATTTGAGATAAGAATTGAAAATAAATTCCTTGAAAGTATCCCAAGCAAAGCATTGAAAATGGCTTGAATCAAAGGTGCAATTCCAAAAATACCATGCCCTAAGGATACATAGATATGAGCTCAAACCCACTCATATATGAAAAACTAATCCAAATTCAAGCCAAGGTGAGGTAGGTCAAAAAAAAAAAAAAAAAACTCTATATCATAAGCATTTAAACAAATGGAAAAAATAACTAATTTGTGTTTAGATAATTTCATGGAGGATGGGACAAACCAAACCTAAACAAAAAACTCCTTATAGTGACCATAAGATAGAAGATAGAGAAGATTCCACAAAATGGTTTGAAATTATAATTCCAATGAACCATATCCGACAAGGAATCGCAATTATGCACCAAAAAATACCTCATTAAAATTAACCCATTAAATATCTGAGTAAGCTCTCAAAATTTTAACATATTCCATGTTTCTCATAGTTCACAACTTCAATAAAAGAGTGAAAGGATAAAGTTGTACTCCTTACAAAACCAAAGTGCTTTGATACCACATAACATTTTAACATTTTACATAATCGATAATGGACAACACAAGCAACATATTCCATGTTTCTCATAGTTCACAACTTCAATAAAAGAGTGAAAGGAGAAAGTTGTACTCCTTACGAAACCAAAGTGCTTTGATACCACATAACATTTTAACATTTTACATAATCGATAATGGACAACACAAGCAACATGGTTAAAAAAATAAATCAAGCATATAAATATATCCAAAACACAAACAAGATGCAAACATCACATAAATAAGGCAACAACACATGTATAGTGGAGGAAACCCAAAAAGGAGTGCAACTAACCACCTCATAGATGAGCCCCACAAATGACCTCGATTTTGAAGACTACTAAATTTTAACAACCTCATTAATATAAAGAACTAAAATTAGGTACAATATAATGTATATCTACATTGATGTCTACTAAGTCAACATTAATTAAATAAGTGGATCATTCACACAAAAACCTACCACACTATACCAATTAATGTTTTTAAGACCAAATGTGATGGTGAGGAGAGTTCATATACTATTGGATCAATCATACCAATTAATGTTTTTAAGGCCAAATGTGATGGTGGGGAGAGTTCATATACTATTGGATCAATCATATTGACATATTTTTTTTCATAGTGAGATATTTGTCATGAGGGCTTCTCACTCTATATCTTGTGTTATAATTAATTTTAAAATTTTAATTGTTCATATTATGTGTTACATGGTATTCTTTATATATTGTAAGAAATTCATGGAGAGTTAATTTAGGTCATTTATATGTAAGAATTTCATGAGGTATAAATTTAGGTCATGGGGATGCTGATTGGGGATTCATTGATTGTATATCAATGTCACATTAAAAAAAATAACAAGTTATATTGAACTTGTGTTAGATATAAAAATGGAGACATCATTTGTTATTTATATTAAGGAATTAATGAAGGGTATTGTTAAAATAGAAATACAAGTTAATGCCAAAATCAAGGGTGAATCATTGTGGATAGAAGAATTGATGATTTGGAAAAAGGATTATGTGTGATGCGAACCTTTACCACTCATGGGAATAAATAGCGGTTAATCTCAAAATCAAGGGTGAATGATTGTGGATAGAAGAATTTATGATTTGGAATAAGGATTATGTGTGATGCACACCTTTATCCCCCATGGGAGTGTGCATTTGTGGGTGTGTTAGCACTCTGTAATTCCCAGAGGTTGTTAAGGGAAGAAGAAATTGACAGAGGTAACTTACCAAAACCACTTTCGAAACTGGAATCTAGCCCTACCAGTTTCAGAGAGGGATCTCTCTG
The DNA here is from genome assembly GCA_032191745.1 of Picea mariana. Lineage (NCBI taxonomy): Eukaryota > Viridiplantae > Streptophyta > Pinopsida > Pinales > Pinaceae > Picea > Picea mariana. The sequence goes on along the minus strand of JASDQU010244118.1, from coordinate 84,026 downwards.
TAGGTTTTAGATATGTTTGAGTTTTAGATATTAGTCTAGTTAAAATAATCTGAGTTTGTTGTTTTGTTTATAAAGATTGGATGAAATATTTGCATCAAACATCCATTGGGCTATGGGGTCTGTAATAAAGATTAAGATTAGATACAATTTTATAATGTTTCTTCACAGGGCGATATAGTGAGAATGTTGGATCTATTAGAATTAAATGTGATGGAAAGATAGAATAGGTGAGAGATTCAACCAAGCAAAGAAGCAATTAAGAATTTATTTACTTAATATCATATGAATAACATGTAGATTGCTAAAGAACAGAAACATAGTGCACAAGACAAATTTTGTTCATTAACTTCCTTTAAACTATTAGAAACATAAAACAAAAATGATTACAGAGTAAGATACGCATTAACAGAGCAAGATAAACATCACCAACATCCAAACACAAGAATACTGTGAATCAATATTTTTATTGCTGGTCGATCTTCTCAAAAAAATTACAAAGAAAGCTTTCTTGGCCGAAAAAATCAACCCTCCATACTTCAAAGTGAGAAGTATTTATACAAAAATCACATCTGATCCTGTCATTAATGACTAGGATATGGTGGAGTAAAAATCTAACTAACTAGATTACAAATTACAAAATAATAGGACTGTTGATGATGTATTTGAATCCTTGGTGTTGATTCTAGGGGAAGTAGTTGGTGATTCATCAACTTGACTTTGACTATCTTCCTCATGTTGATTGGGATGTCCACATCACCTCTACTCAAGTAAAGCACCTAGGTCTTCCCATCTCTTTTGACTAGGGATGGAAACCTTGAGTAACCTTCTGTAAGTTTCATCCATCTCTATGTTGTAACTTGACTGAAACATGGATTTCAATTTTTGGAGGTTATTAGTCTCTTCTTGCAATATTTTAATCTCTTCTCCTTGTAGGTTAATGTCCTCCATTGACTTCACCAATTTCTCAGAAGCATCTGAAGCTGTCACTGAAATGATTGAAGGAATCCCTGCTGTGGTTGCTACTGATGTTGTACTGATTCCTGTGAGAGGGACTGCCTCTAGTGGGATGACAGTCATTGGCACACTTTGTTCCTTCTCTTTGAAAAAATTATCTAGCTTGGCCTCCATCTCCTTAATCTGTGCATTATGCTCCATTATAAGTTTCAACATTTCCTCCTTGTGGCCTTCACTCTCAACCATCTCCTTTGCTTGTGAATCTTCAGTGGCTAGGAGTTTCAGTTGTTTCCTCAAAGATGCTATGTCGACATTTTTCTTCTTTAGTAGTTCCTCGACTGCTTTAACATTTGATGGATCATATCCAATTTTCAATACCAGCTCCTCCAGAGATTTGATCTTATTATCTTTGGCTAGAGAAGATATATTTTCCAGCTTCAATTGAGACTGAACATTGTTTAAAGAGACCTGCAATTTCACAGTAGTCATGGAGGTATTTTCCAGGGTGGAGAAAATCATCTCCCCAGTTTGTCTGTGCATATCCATTTGATCAGCTGGATGAACCTCTTTTAAATCAAATTCAAATGTTTCCCTCTTGTAATCAGAAATTTCCTTGGGATGAGGAACATGTGCTTGCAAGAACGCCATATGCATCCTTCCTTTTTTTTTTTTTTTGTCGAAAGCAGATAATAACCCATGTTGTGTTGTATATGTTTGCTTCCAAAATTGCACATAGGTGTTGTTAGTCAACATCTCATTCCTCTGTTTGATCTGGTTATACTTCTAAAAAATATTAAGTCCTGCAGTATGCTGTGAGGACTTAGTGGAAAATGTGATATCTTCTTGTTTTTTAGATGGGGAAGTAGCTACTAGGTGTTGACTGCCTGAGAAGACTGATGAGTGTGGTCCCTCCATAACTATGGTGGACTAAGTTTCTTCTTCTCTAGACCTATCAGGTGTATGGCTGGTCTTGGTCCTCTTCCTGTAGACTTGGAAATATTCTGCTGAGACCTCTATGACTGAGGGGGAGATCTCTTTCCTGGCTCTCTTCTCTACTTGCACCTGTGGAGTGCTGGTATGTGAAATGATGGCAGGTGAAGGATGTTGTTCTGTATCTAGTAGAGTGTTTTCCTGCCACTTTGTCTGATTCATGAACTTTTCAATTTTAGGCTTGGGCACATGAGCATAGGGAGAAATATTGTTTTTAATCCTGGTTTCTGCAATAACGCCACAGGGGTCATAGTGCCATGAGAAGCTTAAGCTGAATTTCATTTATTTTAGAAGATTATTGGCTTCTCCCCCTGCAACTTTGCTATTGCAAATGAAAGAACCTATCTGGCCTTTGATCCTAATATTCTTCTTCTTCTTGAATGCCACAAAGTGGATATCATCAGAGTTGATCATATGTCTGATGTATTCCAAGGAAAATATTCTGACAAACAAGTAATTTGATAGCTTATAAGGAGGTTCACACCTGTATACCCTGATTTCTGTATGGTCCTGGTAAAGGTACCAATCCCTTGTTTTGGCTAGGTCTGACATGTGCAAAATTCTCTGAACTTCCTCATTTATTCTTGGTTATGTTCTTCCATTGAGCATGCCTACCACTGGATGGTAGAATAGGTAAATGAATGGTTTGAAGTTGAACTCAGATGAGTTCTTCCTCACTATTGATGTCAAGGAGGTCACAGGTTGAGGGTTACCATCTTGATCCAACTTCTGGAGGGAGAAGGAGAATTTATCTTCTTGGAAGAAGAGGAACATGTATACCAATATTGAAGAATACTTGAACATACCCTCTGTGGAAAAATTGAAGAGATATGCATGGATGTTGTCAGCTAGAAACTGGCTGTAGTCAAATTGAATTGTTTCCTTTTCTTCAGTGGAGAAAATGGATAGGAAACCCAAAATGGGTTCATCTACCCATTCATCGGAATAGTATCCTAGCAAGCTACACAAGGAGGAAATGATCTAGTTGCCTTTGATTGAGAAAATGGAAGAATGGTATGAGGGATTCTTGTTGGGAAACTGTGCATTTTTAGGTAGGAAGAGTTAAAATATTTGAGCTCTCTGTGGGAAGGGGAATTTCTAGTAGATTTCAGTCAGGATTTCAATGGAAAAAGGAGAGGCAGAATCAGTTATGGGTATCCATAGCATTTGGTTTATCGTTTCAGGGGTGATAATGAACAGAGTTTCACCAGATGAAGACACAATGGCCCTTTCGCTGGGAAGGTAGTGATATTGGCATTTCAGGGCAAACTCGGGGAAATAGTATGTCCGGGGAAAAAGGTACAGTGGGAGATTAGACTCCCATAGATCGATCTCGTCACTCTAGTCCAAAAAAACGTCTTTGAGCTAGAAGTGTAATTCAAAGAAGTCAAATTCACACTTTGGCTCTACAATTAGATAATCTTTATCTGCCAATGGTATGTGATCCAGGTCGATAGGAGGGGGAAGGAAAGGATTTTTTTTTATCTCTATGGATTTAGATTTGGGCACCATGATCGAATGAATATATGCAAACAAAAAATGATGTTGACTATGTTTACCAGGTTTAATGGAGTCTGTTGACTGTGAGCTTGATGGAGGTTGTCTGGATAATGGGAAATAGTGGAGTTGACTACATCTGGATTGATGAACAATGCAAGAATGGCGAAAGAATGAAGTTTAATGGTGGAACCAGGTGTCCGTTATGGAGCAGATGGTGAGTTGGACGGGTAACAGTCATGGCCGATGGCATTGATTGGAAGACAAACATATCGAATGTGATGTGGAGGACATTGAATGGCCAATGGGTAGATAGGATGGGACGTGCGACAAGTGAGTGGAGTGTGACGTGTAGGCATGGTAGTGGAGTGTGGAGGTGGAGTGTGGTGGTGGTATTGATG
>JASDQU010244118.1:26595-38441 GCA_032191745.1 Picea mariana | reverse complement strand
CGGAAGCCTACTTTCATATATCTTTTACAAAGTGTGGAAGCCTACTTTACAAAGTGCAGAAGCATATACAAAATCCTACTTCCATAAATGTGCATATATGGAAGTGCTTCCATATATGTGAATTTACATAAGCAAGCTACCATATATGTGCATGGAAGTGCTTATGTATATGCAAATTTTGGCTTTTGTAAATGCACATATTGGAAGTCTGTTGTGCTTCCATATATGCACATTTACGGAAGCAAGCTACCATATATGTGCATGGAAGTGTTGATGTATATGTGCATTTTTTCTTTTATAAATGTGCATATACAAAAGTAGGATTCTGCATATGCACGTTTACAAAATCCAAAGGGCACATATATGGAAGCGCTTCCGCGTACGTGCATTTACAGAAGTAGGCTTATGTTTATGTGTAACAAGTTAATGCACATATATGGTATCTTGTTATGCATTTACTAAATCAAGTTGCCATATTTTTGCATTTTGGTTTTGGTATATGCGCATTTATAGAAGCAGTCAAGATTATGTATATGTTCATTTATAGTAGTGAAAATGCGCATATATAGAAGCACTTCAGTATATGCTCATTTTTGGTATATGCACATTTATGGAAGCAGGATTCCATATATGCACAACAAGTTCCATATATGGAATCTTTCTTCCATAAATGCACAAATGTGAAATCACTTTCATATATGCACATTTTGTAAATGCGTTATATGTAAGTAGGTTTCCATATATGTGCATTTTGGCTTCTGTAAATGTGCATATATGGAATCTTGTTGTCATAAATGCACATACAGAAGTGTTTATGTATATGTGCATATATGGAAGTGTTTTTATATATGTGTATTTATGGAAGTAGGCTATTATGTTTCCATCCACATCATAATGTTTGCAATGCTTATTAGGATCCTTCTTTTTTTTGCGGCTATAATCTTCTTGTCTCTTCTCTTGTTGGTTTCTTCTTTGCCCATATGACATTGTTTCCCCTTCTTGGAGTCCAACTAAATATACAGAGCATTTTTGCTTGCCTCGTCTATTATTTTCACACTAAGAAGTTGCAATTGTCTTCGAATATGGATGAAAGGTCCTCCAAGGTACTTTACCAGCACCCCTAGCTATTCCAAAGAGATACCCAATATGATGGCATACCTCATGAACTCAGAAGTGTATTCTTGGACCCCTTGTCCTTGTTCTTGATAAGGGTACTTCCACTTCATGAGCTACTACTCTTCGTAGCCTTTGGGATAAAATTATGACTTTAGCAATGCCTTGAAGTCCTCCCATTTCATAATCATGGGATTCTTGCCTATCCTCAGTGTGTTGACACGGGAAAAATTTCCCGTGCCAATATGATGGAGGATTTCCCAATGGAAGGTCCCAATCAGACTTGCTCTCATTTGGTATGGCAATCTCCACTGGTATGTGGGCTTAGTTGCCACTAACTAAATGGATTTTTCTTTGAAGAAAGACTTGTTCATTCAAATTAGACTAAATTCTAGATGTATTCCTATTCTACTATGAAAAATGAAACTCTATTATAACTGTAACAAAGATCAATTGCATACATGCATTTCTACTTATGGAAATTGAAAGAGTTCACATTTCACAATAAGAAATCATAATAACACACCCATATGCATATAGATGACATTGAATATGTCCCTGCAATTGAGTTCATAATACATTCACAATTATTTCCTATAGAGCCAATTGACATAAGCGACAAATTGCTAACATCTACAAAAATCAATCAACAATCGTGCATAATTGCATGAATAGACCATGAAGCAACTCTTGCTTATATTCATTCTTTAGAAATAATTTCTCAGACTGAGATACAAGTAAAATAAAAAATCTTTCAAATCCATCGTCAATCTTTATAAAGAGTTATACAAGACCCAATTATGGGTTAACCATCCCCCTTTCTACTGAGGATGAAATTGTGTTTATATAACATTTTTTCATCATTGCCCATTCGAATCATTAATCATCTATACTCTTCATCTCTTCTTTATCATGTACACTTACAATCATTCTTCTTATAAACTCTTCATTTTCTCAGTTCTCGTGTCTTTATTGGGACTCCTCTCCTCCTCTTGTGTTCCCATCAATGCAACAATAATGAAAAAATATAAATTATTTTATATTTGAGTAAAAGAAGAGATATTGACAGTTGCATTAATTAAATTCCAAGAATTTATCGATGTCAATTAGGAAAGATAAATTGTTTTAGATTATTCATTAAGTCCCAATATTTCCAATGAGCTCTTGTTTACCCAATTTGGCCTTCATAAACTTGAGTTATGGGTCGCGGAAAAATGTGTGGCCACTATTCAAGCAAAATTGTTCCTCCTCTTTTCTCAAATTTTTGGGAATTTTTATTGTTAATATGGCACAAATACTTCTTTCAATATGTTCTTCACTCCTTCATCTTTCCAATGAGCCATCTCGTCCCCAATTTGGCATTTTGAAACTCGAGATATGGCCCCCAGAATCGAGAACTCAAAAACTGTTGATCTTATAAGCTTAATCATTTATCCCACATGCATTGTGGGAAGTGAGTTTGAGTGGTTTATAATGTTTTTACCTCCCCACGTTATTTGTATCTGGAGTTAGGAGAGGTATAGAGTGTAAAATAGTGAAATTCATGTCCAAAAATTCTATAAATATCAAGATCAAAATCAAAATGTCTGAAAAGGTGTTGTAGAAAAAGGGGGGTTTGGAAAAATTAATCGAAGGTGAAAACCCAAAATGGGTTTGGAAAAATTAACTGGCAGTGAAAAACCAAAGGTGAAAACCCTAAAGGCATGTAGGAGGAGGGTTTCGAAAAAGATATGCAAAGGTGTTCAAGAAAAAATCCTAAAATGGTAAGCCAAAAAAAGATTCTCTGAAATAGATTCTTTGAAATGGTAAGAGCTTGAAATAGAATAAAATAATATAAATTAGTAAAATAATCCAAAATTCCATGTCTGAAGGGCATTCTTCCGAATATTGTTTCAGGTAAAGTCTCGTGGTAAAAACTCGAACGTGAATTCCCGAAAGGGAAAACCTTAAAGATATGTGTGAAGAGGATTATTTCGAGAAAGTCAAAACCCAAGTGAAAACCCGAATCTGAAATCCTGAAAATCATAAAATAAGAAAAAATGATCCAAATTCATATCCCAAAATCAAATGTCTAAAGGGTTTGCGGGAAGGGATTTTGGGAAAAAATAATAAAAATATACAAGTCCATATATACAAAATCAAATCCAGATGGGTAAGGAGAATTGAGGATGATTTTTGAATCTGAATCAAGGTTCCAACTACAAGTCAAGGTTCCAACTGTGGATCAAGGTTACGCATCTAGAAATCCTTGAAATATGAAAAATGCATGAATAAATAAAGTTCGGATGTTCAGATGCCACTTCAGATAGGACAGTTCAGTATGACAAGGAGGGAGTTGCATAGGACAACTTGAAACAACATAAGTATCTTGCATAGGAAATGACTCTACAACCCTATCACTACAATGAAAGGAAGAATTGACTTTGTTATACAAGGAAAAAGACACTTGCTAATAGGTTATAAAATCTACATTCTTTCCCCTTTACATTTTATTAACAAATCTATAAAAAAGAGTTGGGCTTGTTCAAAAATTATGAAATGAAAAGAAGGAATTTCTTAGAAGAAATCATTTATGATCTTGTTATGAAAAATATGTTGTTGTAAACCAAATGTCATGAAATATTTGTAGAAATTTTTTACTTGCTTGCATCAAATCGAAAATATTATCTCAAACTCTTGGAAAAGATTAAATATCTTCTTATTCTAATTATGGATTTTAAACTGAGGAATCTAATTAACATGTGAGAACTTGAGCATGAATATAAGGACAGTAGGTACAAGACACAAAGTCACAATATGCTCTTCATCCAATCCAACTATTCACTTCTCAATGATGTAGTGAGATGATAGTACAAACCAATGCACAAGGAAACAACAAATCATTAAAATCAAATTATCTTCAAATCATAAACAAATAATTAAACCTTGCAATTAGATTGGATCAACAAATACCTTTAAATCCATCAAAACCCATTAATGCAAAAGGTTCAAAAGACAACCTATCATTCTCATCACACAAGGATCAAAGAAACATCATAAATCAAAGGTATAATGAAGAACACCTGAAACTACAATATCAAAGAGATTATTGGTCATGGGAAACGTCCTCAAAGATAAATAATGAATAAAGATATAAACCCTTAACCCCCTCAAGATAGATGAATAATATCCAGTAGGCTCATAGTTATAGTGGATTAGGCATTAGAGTTTAAATTTTGGTAGGGGACCCCCTTTCCTTTTGCTTTGATAAGAAAAATAAAGGGGGGTTGTCATGGCCACAAAACAGTGCATCCAAATAACTCTCCCACCATAAAAAATCACGTCTGGACATATTCAAATGGGAAAAATAAATATGTTGTGCTTCTTCGATTTGATAAAAGAAAAAATAGACTTCCACTAGTTTCAACCATCTAATTAAAACTTCAACATTAACTTGAACATCAAACACTACAAGGAAAACACCTTCTAGTGGAGGTTTTTACGGAACCTCCCTGAAATTTTTTTCCCTTCTCTGTTGTTAGTGGAGGTGGGTGGCTAGAGGATTTTGTAGAGGTTTTTTCACTGGTGCTTTTGTAAGATCAATGCACACTAGTGCGCACATAAAAATAACGCCCCAGTGCTGATATATTAAGACACATTGTTAACAACTATAAACAAAATAAAACACAAAGCAGTGATCCACTCTAAACAAAGCTTGTCGGTGCACATACTCATTCCACCCTTGTGCTCGACGACATGATGCCCCGGTGCATACAACTGTATGACACACCAAGGCACGGTAAAATAAAATAAAAACTTACCATATAGTTTTTCATTGTTACATATCATTCGATGCTTCCAACGTCTTAGATAAGCATTGATGCCCACTCGCATTCCACGACCGCCCCATTTGCAGTGCTCTATAGTCAGTTTGATATCTCCACTAGTAGATTCCACACATTTCCAAATTTTGAAAAATACCACAAATTTGTATTTCTTCTCTATGGTGCAACCATGCCTCATCAGGAGAGAAGAGACCAAGTAAATTGTTTATTACCTTGTTATTTTCATTTTCATTGCATTAAAATTTGAATTTGGCCTAAAATTGGGTCTTTTTTAGATTTTTTTATTCCATGTGGTGCGTTTAAATGTTTCAAATCACCTTGGAATATAGTGTGTTATGTGAATTTATAGGAAGCACCAACAACAATGAATATATAATAAATAAATGCATCAGTGTCGTTCATGGAACGACACACAAAAATGTTGAAAAATAAACAAAGCAATGTGTCTTTTGGGATGACCGTTACTAGTGCATAAACACAATGCATCGTTAAACAAAAGGTCGATTCTTCAAGACAAATGGAGCACGAGTGTGTTCCATTAATCAATCACACCGTTTTGATTTCATTATGAAAAAATTAGTCTTGTGGTGCATCATGGTCAAACATCTGCACTGGTGTTGTGTATATCAAGGCACTGGGAAATATATATAACATTTTAACATAGCAGTGCCTCTTATGGGATGGATTGAAAACAATGTGTTTAATTTAACCAACCACACTGCCAAGTTTCTATTATAAAAAAATTAACATAGTGGTGTGCACAATTCCACACAACGCACCGGGGTTGTTCACAACATGGCACTAGACCAAATATTTAAGAATTTATCGTAGCATTGCATCTTATAAAACACCATGTTATGGGTGCATCCTAAGAGACAATGCATTGCTAGAATATACAAGTACCCCAAGGAATGTAGCGCACCGGTGCTTTCCATATAACAAACCGTGCCTCCCGATTTATAATAAAAAAAATTAACAAAATGGTGCGTTCCATAGAACCAACCTCATGAGTCGCGCATAACATATGTAAAATGGAATAGTGGTGCATCTTGTAGAATTCCTCGTAATCGATGTGTTAGAGAACACAATGCATGGATAAATACATATTGGTGTTATGTGCCTAATATAGCACACCGGTCGCAGTGTGTATTATCTATTATAATGGCATCGATTACTTTTCCACATTTTTTTTGCAAACATAAATTAATTTCAATTTTTGATAAATACAAAATAGTTATATATGTGTGTGTTTTATAATTTCAATTTGTTTCGTATATTTCCTAAAAATAAATTTATGTGAATCAAATTCGATGACAATGACGAGCGCAGGATCAGGAGCATCAACAACCAAAAGAAAAACAATTTAATTGATAAAGTACGTATACAAACCTCCACAATTAAATTTTGTGGAAGTTTTTCTTTGCAAAGAAAAAAACAGAAGTCATGCTTCAGTGCCTCTCATAATTTAGTGCATGGACTCAATCCTATACCACTCCCTCAACACTTTATCTCACATCTCCTCCTCTATGGGCCGCTCTACTTTCTCCAAGATACCTTCCTCGTCAATCATGTAGCCATAATATGGAATGGCATCAATTTGCTTTTAAATATCATACCTAAACCTTCTCATATTCACCTCGAGGGGGCTTATCAAATAACTCTTTGAGGCCAAGGGGAAATTTCATTGCCCAAAGTATTTGTAACCAGGGCCCTTTTCGGTGGCACCGGGCATATCAACTTTGTTAACTTCCAATTTTGTCATCTTGTCCCCTACTTTGGCATAATTAGGACTACCAAGCTCCACGATCAGACCTTTCTCGTGCCTCTCTGGCCTAATCAACAAGAAAGGAACCCTGGTGAATGTATTAATTATAATACTCTATCAACCTCAAGAATTACCTAAGGTCCATATTGTATATTCAATAGAAGTTAAGAAGCACATTTGGAAAAAAAACTCATGATCCATAATCCTCGCTAGCATGCCTTATCGCTGAATACTAAGAATTTACTTGGCCTTGGACTAATCCTCCATGATATCCTCACTCATTTATTTACTGATAAGATGATGTTTCTTCTTCTCTACAATCATGTGCTCGATCACTTTTTCATTCAGAAGTGGCACATGGGAAACAAACTCTTTCTCTCTTTGTTGCTAGTTTCCCATGCCATGATCTCCCATTTATTCTGTCACATCCTCCTCTTCCTTGAATAGGATTGACGTAATAACATTGAAATCCCCAATATTGATCATCAACCTAGCCTCCCTACTAAAAGACTCGATCCTCTGCCACTACTTCAGTGATCTGACCCACATATCCTTCTCCACGGGTCACTTGACTTTCTCCAATATATCGTTCTCATCATCCCTATAGCCATAATGATTGGCATAAATTCGCTTACAAATATCATACCTAGACCTCCTCTTATTCACCTCGTGGGGCTTATTGAATATCTCTTTGATGTCGGGGAGTAATTTCATAGCCCCACTTGTATAATTGGTTGTTGGAAGATTGTAACATGCCATCTTCTAGCAATCAATTGCACAAGAGGGGATAGGAAATTCCTCCCTTATGTCAAAGAGCTATTCGATAAGCCCCTCAAGGAGAATAAGAGGAGCTCTAGTTATGAGATATACAAGTGAATTGATTCCAGTTATTATGGCTATAGGGATGACGAGGATAGTACCTTGGAGAAAGTTGAGCAACTCTTGGAGGATGAGATGCATGCTAGAGTGATAAGGGAGTGGCAAAGTATCGGTTCTATCAAGAGGGTGGCCAAGTTGATGGTCAAGAGAAAGGAGGCCACTATTGTTAAGTTGGTCCTATTTGAGGAAGAGGAGGATGTGGTGGAAGAAATGGGAGAACAAGACAAGGGAAACCACCAATAGAGAGGGTGAGAGTTTGTTTCTCATGTGACCCCTCCAGATGAGAAAGAGATCAAGTGCATGGTTATGGAGAATAAGAAACGAGAGATTCATAGTAAACACATGAGTGAGGAACTCATGAAGGAGAAATTTGAGGTCAAGGAAATTCTTAATATTCAATAATAAGGCATGCTTGTGAAGTTTATGGATCCTTTGTTTTTTTTCAAATATGCTTCTTAAATTCTATGAAATATGCAATATGGGCCTTGTTGATGATTACATCTATGTGAGACATTATCTAGGACACAAACCTGAGAGAAATCCCTTGAGATGGGTGTGTGGTTCTTATCTGAGACACATCTAGAACTTAGAGATGGCCTACTCCTTACAAGAGTTGAGAAGAACTCCAGATGATTCCCTTGTGTAACGCAGTGAGAAAGGAGAACTGTAGAGTTAGACATGCCTGTGGCTGAGCACAAGGTGAACATGTGAAATCCCAAAGTGTTGGGTGCATTTTCATGAGAAAGAAATGAAGACGATGTATTAGCCTCCTCTGAGCAAAGAGTTCATGAGAAAATCCATATGACTCTCCTATGTAATGCAGCAGGAAAGAATATATGTTGAGTGGACGTGCATGTGAACAAGCATAGGTGAACGTGATCTTAGTGGCTGAGCACTAGGGAAGAAGTGGTTCTTCTGTGTAATGCAGTGAGCCAGAGATATGAACATCCCTATAGATGTGCCCCCAGTGGCTGAGCACTGGTGGGTGTATGAGATCCCTTGATATATTGTTCAAGAGTCAGGCCTACCTGTAACCCTAATTGTAATGTAAAGGGTACAGGTCGGCCCCACCTTAATATAAAAGATAAATAATGTAAAAGATAATTAATATAAAAGATAATAAATAATATGGTAATTATTAATTATATTTTGAGTTATTGAGGTCGGCCCTATTGTGCCAAAAGACACGTCATTTGATGTGACAAGTCTTATATAAATAAAGGTGAATCCCCATTGAGGAAACACACTTAACATTGTTTCATCTCATGATTTCAGAATTTCTGGTTTGAAATTATGAGAATTGCAACACCCTCTTGTGTGCTAGATTTGGTGATGGTGTGGGAGGTATTTCTCTTGAGGAATATAGAAAAGTATTGGTTAGGTTTTCTTCCCTTGTTGACAAGGGTTTCCCAGGATACTTCTTGTGTTCTTGTGCATGGTTATTCTTCTTGTGATCTTGGTTTGTTGTTGTAGTTATGGTTCAAGTAATACTTAAACATAAAATTGAAAAGAATGCATGAGACATAGCTCATTGAAAATATAACATGGTATCAGAGCGGGTCTTGAAGAATACCACTTGCTTAAGACTAAAGGTAGACCGTTGACTGCTAAAACCTTGTTGTTGTTGCATAGAAGAAAAGGGCCAGACCCCTTTTAATTTTCTGTGGTGAAAGTTATCCCACCGTGAGCCTAAGGGAAGGGCCAGACCCTCCCTTAAAATTCTTTGGAAAGCAATAAGGTTACCCATGGAAAGGAATAAGGCTACCCATGTAGCAAGGAATAAATCTACCATTGGTTGACTGTGTTCCTACAACCCAAAATTATGTGGTGTGTAGATAAGGGTTGAAACCTAGGAGAAGAGGTTAGAACGTAGGGAGAAGGTAGTCGCAACCACTGTAAAGAGTCCAGCTTCTTCTGAGGCCCCTCCTTAGTTTCCACAGATATACCCCTAAAGAAGAAGGGTCGGACCCCTTCTGAAGTGAAATCAAGGTTGCCGCAGCCAAAACATATGAGACTGTACAGACAAAATTTACCTCAGTCCGAGACTATCCAGGCAAAGACAATGATGAGGTTGTCCAAAAATTTGAGACTATCCAGATTCCTGAAAACAATAATGAGGCCGCAGTCCTGTGCAAAGTTTACCTTAGTATGAAGGTATTAGAAGAATATTGTTTTCCTTTTTCAAGAAGACTGTGGGATGCTAAAAACTGTGTAAGATTCCTATAGCAGGCCTAGGACTATGGGAAAAAGTAGTGTGCTAAGAGAGGAAGATTTAAAGGGACATAAGCACACCTTAACCCTCAACCATCATTCTTCACTCAGACAAAACTTCTCAATTGACAGATGTCGAGACTGGTAGTCAAATACAAGTATTTTCTGACGATCAAATTGTAAGTATTTTAAAGTTTCATTCACATGGGAATGACTTATTTTTTGTTTAGGTGGATCAAAGGGTGCTTTAAATATTTGGGACATTAGAGCCCACAAGGTGGTCCATGAATACTTGAGAGGTCTTGGCATAGACTTCAACTATGATGGGAAGCATTTTGCATCTTCTTATGATATTTCCAGTGAGAAGTCTATTGTTGTTTAGGATTTTCACACTCAAGTTCCTTTATCAAATCAAGTCTATGTGGAAGAATATACTTTTCCATGCATACGCTATCATCCACTTGAAGCTAATCTTGTCGACAAATCAAATGGAAACTACATTGAAATATTCACATATAATCCACCATTTAAATTAAACAATTACAAACAATTCGAAAAGCATGAAGTTTCATGGTTTCCAATTCAGTGCAGATTCAGTCAAGATGTTGGGATGGTGTTGTATCAATATTTGAGTAAAAGATGAGAAAATAAAGGCTCCCAAGCAAGGGGATAATTTCCATAGTCAGTTAGAGCATACCTTCACTGACATTGATTATTCAGTAGAAGAAAACATGGAGTAGGCTCCAGACGTTCAGTCAATAGAATATGAAGAGTCTCTTCCTCCAAGGAAAAAAGAATAGCGAAATGAATCTGTTGGTATGGTGTCAAGAAAATATGTGGCAGTGTTGGTTGCAGCAGTTGTACACCCTAAAATGCATTGTCTAATAGCAAGGGCTATGTATGAGTTACTTGAAAAATAGCACTACAACAATAGTGGTGTTGATAGAAACCAGGATGTTGAGAAGAGTTCCAGGCCCAAATTTAAAGGATTCTCTGAGGTATAGAAGGACCAAGTTTAAGGTCTATCCTGAGCATGTAGAAAGTTACTAATAGATCAGAGTATAGGTGGCTACAAGACAAACAAGAAAAAACCATATTGGTGTACACTCTCATGTATGCACTTGTATATATATTATTTGCATCATTGTCATAAGGGTACTTGCAGGAGGAAGGAACCCTTGGTGAAATCATGGACCGAGAGAGGTCTCAGTGCATTTAGAAGAAAAACACATTGGAAGTCATGAAGACACCAGGTTTGATTGTTTTAAACTATCATGCTACATTACAAATATGTGTTGTAGTTGTGACAACAATCCTTAAATTGTTTTGATTCTAGAGATGTACTCATAAATCTCCTCTAGGAGATATTCTTGTCTTGTTTCCTTTCGTGTGTTTCCTTGTTCCAGGTAGGTTAACAAAAAAGGAAGATGTTTTTCCTTCAAGACTCAAAGGGAGTCAAAACTATTTGAGAAGAAGGAAAAGACAAATACTTTCTCCCCCTCAGCAGTTCAGAGGGAGACATCCATTGATACAACTTATCCAATTGATATTTCCAGGGACTTTATAGTAGGTCATAAAAGGCTTATTTGTGTTTGACAAACTCTGTAAGAGGAAAAAAGACATGCAGATGATGGAAGTGTCGAGAAATGCAAAAATAATACTTTTAGTCAAGGGGATTATCACAAGCAGAGGGAATGAACTATGATGAGGCATATTGATCTGGTATGATGCACTACTTCTTGGGACAAGAAGTATGAAAAAGAACCAATGAGACTTTTCCTAAGTCAAGGAAAATATACAGTGAGGATATTAAATAAGCTCAGTATGATAGAATGCAAATCCATGTCTACACCGATGGTGGTGGATTTGGTGAAAAATAAATGATGATGATTCAGACGAGATTGATCCACATGTGTACCAACAGCTGATTGGATCATTGATGTATCTGGTTAACATCGGACCTCATATATGTTATGCAGTGAATGTTCTTATTCAATCCATGAGTCAGCCGAGACAGACTCACCAGCTAACAGTAAAGCATGTATTGAGATATA
>JASDQU010244117.1:127269-142519 GCA_032191745.1 Picea mariana | reverse complement strand
ACACATAGATTAAAGGATTACTTATGCAAATTACACATAGACAACAACATAATCATTGAACATAAACACATAAGCACAACAATTGATAAAGGAGTTCACCCCTCTCTTGGGCTACATCTCCTGGTCCAGCTTCCAATGGATCATTATTATTAATTGCTCAAAAAGTGCTCAAAAAAATGTCTTACAATGCTCAATCTGACAAACCAACTACTCCAATGGCTTCAGAGCGTCCAAAAACCCCTATCTGGGCTCTTTCGGCACCTCAATCGGTCGAAAAACGAAGAAGTTAGGCCTCCTGGAAGTCTCCCTCTTCAAGCTTGCTGTCTCTGCATCTACAAAACGCACCCTCCATGATTGAACCTGGCTCACACGCATTTTAAAGCGTGAAAACCCAGCATCAGGCACAGCCGCGCCAACGATGCAAACCATAGAACGGGTAAGGGCACGCCAGCCCCTAACCGCCTCGGCACCTGGGCGTATGGTGCATAAAACCGTATGCTTGGCAAATAGGTGGTTAATTCGTTATACCCGTTTCAAAACCGTAGCAACTCCTTTCCCGCGCTCCGGTCATGTGAAAAACCATGGGCTATATGGTATGACCCGCGCCAACGGTTGCAATGTTATGTCATATGTGTTAAATCGAAACCACACCCGCGCGCATATATAACATATGGTCACATATAAATATTCAAATGACCACGAGCCGGGGCTAAGCCCCGGCCCGACCCCCCGCCCAATATACAAACATGTAATTTTAAATATATTCAATCTTTTATATATAACAAGCAATAACCCGTGGCCCAATGGTCGGGCAGTCGTGCGAAGGCGCTATGCTGTGGGGGGGGGAAGGTCCGGGGGTCAAACCCCGCGGGGTCCCATAACATTTTTACATATAACCAAAAACCAAACAATGAGTGACACGTGGCACCCATGGATTGGGCCACATCCTCATACCATTTGCCATCCAATAGACATGTGTCGCTCCCGGATTCAACAATTTCCAACCAATCAACATCTGCCACGTCACCACTGTACGGTCGTACGGTCCTGCCATGTCAGACTGTACAGACTATACGGGCTGTACGGACTGGTACAGTCAGCATCAAATTTTTTTTGCTTGTTTGGCGTGACGAACAGATCGCGATATCTTCTCCATATGGAGTCCATTTGACAAAGTAAATATACCGCCGGAATCAGGAAGACGAGACGGATGCAATGACACTGTTTTCGTCGCATTCCGAGCACTTTGAAATTTGAGCAAAATTTGATCCCCTGATCAACTTCTCTCCTCTATCATCTAGTTTCTTTCTCAACTCTTGAGGTATCAATGAGTATGCTACACATCCAAAGACTCTCAAGTGTGTTATATTATGCTTCTTTTTGCTCCAAGCTTCTTCTGGGGATTTATTTATCACTGCTTTTGTTGGACATCTATTTAATATGTATACTGAACATGCAACCGCTTTAGCGCAATACTCATTTGGTAGTTATTTTTCTTTTATCATACTTCATGTCATTTCCATAATTGTTCTATTCTTTCTCTCAGCTACAACATTTTGTTGAGGAGTATACCTTGCTGTAAATTGTTTCCTTATGCCATTTTCTTTGCAAAAAGTCTGAAAATCATTTGATATATATTCACCACCACGATCGGTTCTCAATGTTTTGATATAGTATCCACTTTCTTTCTCAATTTTTGCCTTGAACAAATACATCTGATTTGTATTTCAAAAATAAACCCATACTTTTCTGCTGAAATCATCAATAAATGTCAAGAAATAAAGTCTTCCACTTATGGATGGTGTTTGCATAGGTCCACAAAGTTCTGAATGGACTATCTCAAGTGGATGTTTTGCCCTATAAGACTCCCCAACTAGAAATGTTTTCCTATGTTGCTTTGCCAATATGCAACTCTCACATGTTATCTTAATTGGCTCTATTGGTGGCAATCCATATACCATTATTTTCTTATATAACAGTTGTAACTCTTTGAAGTTTAAATGTCCAAGTCTTAAATGCCATAGCCAAGATTCAATTTTGCATGAAGCTTTAAAAGCTAACTCAACAACCTTTTGCAATTCTTGTGGCTCTAAGAATAGTTCACTTTGATTTCTAAGTGGAAACATCCTATTTTTTGTCATTTAAACTTTCCCAATCAGCCTATTGCTTGGTTTCTTGTCTAGAATCACATATTCACCATTTTCAAAGTATATTCTATATCCTTTTTGCACTAGTTGTCCAATGATTATGAGATTGTGTTGTAGTCCAGAAACATAATATACATCTGAAATATGCTTCTCCTCACCTTGGTTAGTTCTTATGTTAATTGACCCTTTTCCATTATCTAGGAAACATACTTCTTTGGAACTCTCTTGTGTTGCATTATCTAGGAAACATACTTCTTTGGAACTCTCTTGTGTTGCATTGCATGTTATCAATATGGTGTTTTCTTTACCACTGTTGGGCTAGTTTTCATTTGTAAAATCCACCTTTTGCTTATTCATGTCATATTGCTTTTTCCTACATTCTGATGCAAAATGTCCGAATTTATTGCAATAATGGCATTGGATGTTGGATTTATCATATCTTTCTGCTTGATCATGACTATGAGAATGGTTTCTCCCCCTTCCTCTTGTTGGTGTAGAATGAGCATGTGGGCTTGATGTTGGTCTTCTGCTTTCAAATTGTGTATTTTCTCTTCCTCCTCTTGGTGTAAAACATCCTCTACCTCTGTTGTAATTTGATCTCCCTCTTGTTCTGCCAAATGAAAGATGAGTCTTGAATGCATTCTCCAATGATGATTTCCCTGTTCGATTTAATCTTTGCCCATGTGATAAGAGTGATCCCATTAATTCATTTACTGATAGTTGAGTGAGATCTTTGGATTCCTCAATGGCTATTACAACTAGATCAACGTTTGTAGGTAAGCTTCTAATTATTTTCTCTACAACCTTTTGATCTCCAACGGTTTCTCCATATGATCTAAGGAGATTTATTATTTCCATTGCATGAGTGAAGCATGAATCTATTGAATCTATATCCTTCATTTGCAAGTTTTCAAAACCCTTCTAAGAATTTGTAATTTTGTTGTTTTTACCTTTCTTGTGCCTTGGTATGTTGTTTGCAAACTTTCCCATCCCTGTTTTGATCTTGTAGCAGCTGCTACTTTAGGAAAAATTGATTCCTCCATTGGCTGCTGAATAAAAAACAATGCTTTGGAATCCTTCTTCTTATTTTCCTTCAACAAATCCTTATGAGCTTGTGATAGAGCATGATAAGCTTGTTGGTCTGTTGGTTCAGGAAACCCATTTTGAACCAAATCCCAAACATCCTGGGAACAAAAAAGGGTTTTCATTTTTATACTCCAATAGTCATAATTTTTACCATTAAAAATTGGAATCTGGGGTTGTAAAATGCTTCCACTTGCTCCTGCCATGATTTTTTTTAAAATAAAATTTGCCTCTTTTTATTGTTATTCCTATATTTCCTTTTCCAATCTCTGTCAGACCCTTTATATGATTAAAACCCCTAAATTTCTGCCCCTTTGAGATCTGCAATCTCTTTGCAACAACTTTTGGAATAGGTTAACACCTCCTCTATACTCAACAATAAAGTATCCAAAAAAACAATATTTACTTGCTTTCTCCAACCTTCGATACACTTGCTGAATCTATAGCTTTATCATTCTTCAATACTTATAGATTGTTTTGAATCCCCTTCCACATCGACTTCCACAGCTTCAAGTTTTTGGTAAAACATCAAATACCATTGACCTGCTCTGATACCACTTTGATGGTAAAAACAAATCCTAACAAAATGCCCAATTCCTATAGAAAAAAGAGGAAAGAACCCAATAACAGTTTATAGCTAAGTAATTAAAAAAAAACATAGTTTTAATAATGCCTGCTCTTTGATTCATACATTCATCCCAAAACAGAGTATCCAACGACAAACATTTTCAAAACAGTCTTTTTTTTCAAGAGACGGGAGAAGCTTCTCGAATACACTAGCAAGAAGAAAAGTATAGATACATAGAAGAAGAATGTAGGAGGGAAGAAGAATTAAATGGGACGGTTGGAGAGTAATTGAGGAATGATGGCAGGGGACATTAACAAGATCTAGCTAGAGATCCACATCACCAACAACAATCCACATGAAAATGAAAATTGAGCTCGAACTCTATTGCCTCCTTTACTTAGTTTAAACTGAGAGAGAAATGCTCAACTATTCTAGGAATCTCTGGTAACTTAAAATCACAATTCGAAGAATTTCTATTTTCTTAGATATTCATGTGGCGCTGAAGATTTACATGTTGGTGCTTTGAGATTTCCGTACATATGGGTAGAGTTCACTGCTTTTCTTGTGATTTTGTTATTCAATGGCAGTAGTATTTTGAAATTCTATTGCATTCAATCAGAAGGACTCATGCTATGGAAGCAAATTTATGATGGCATCGGTCCTTGAGAAGATGCACGCTACAATTGTGAATAGTTTAGATTTAATTATGTCGAGTGGTGAAAATTTAGTTAACACCACATCCCTAAGGTGGTTTGTTAAATTGTGCTGAATTGAGACTTTCATGGACATTCATGATGTTATTATTTTTAATCATTAATTTATTAAAATTTGATTGTGCTATGAATCTATATACAAAATGGAAACTGTTTTTTTTGTTTTTTTAAAGATAATGCTGAAATAGTTTTGAAAGTGGATGACATGAGTTTCCTCCTAAAAAATTATAAGTTCAAATCCAAAATAAATAGAGTATGTATAACTTTGTAGATTTTACCAGTTAAAAATAAATTATTATTATTATTATAATAACTTTCACAACAACAAATATTAATTTGGACTTTACATGCTTAAGTTACCATAGAAAAGTTTAACCGATTTTGAACAATAAAAAATGATATACTCTTATTGTTTTGTTTAAGTACAAACATTTCATATGTAAGCAACTTAAAAATTAATGTTGTCAATGAAGAAGACAAAGTTGAAAGTCGTAAAGATAATTTGGAAGCCAAAGTTGAAAGTCGTAAGCATAATTTGGAGACCATGAAATCTGTGGCTAAATTACAATTAGGAGAAACCAACACTGGTGAGGCTACACTCACAATCTATTATTGAATGAGGATTGATTACACCATTATATAGGAACTAGTTCTACTTAGTCGGTTACAACAAACACCGGGAAAATAAGATCTACATTAACTGAGAGGTAGAGTTCATCTACGTAACTATCAACTGCTCCATTATTTCCAAGTCTCCCCCTTAATGGAGAATGGATTGACTTCTACACCTAACATCTCCCTAAACAACTCAAACTTAATATTTCCAAGAGACTTAGTGAAAATATCAGCAGTATTTTCACAAGTATTAGAATACATAAGAGCTATTTCATTTGACTGCAATTTTTCTCTAACAAAATGAAACTGAGCATCAACATTCTTTGTCCTTGCATGATAAATTGGATTGTTCGACAACTTGATTGAACTTTGATTATCACATATGATCATTGTAGGTTCCTTTTGTTCTTCTCCAACATCTTGAAGAAGTCTTCTCAACCAAACAACTTCACAAGTTGCTGCACACAATGCTTTATATTCTTCTTCAGTAGAAGAAAAAGATATAGTAGGCTACTTTTTACTGCTCCATGAAACAACCCCTGATCCAATTCCAAACGCATATCCAGTGGTTGATCTTCGATCATCCGTATTTCCATCCTAGTCAGAATCTGAGTAACTTGTCAACTCAACATCAAAATGCATCAATATATTTAATACCATAATCAAGTGTTCCTTTTAGATACCTGAGTACCACCTTTGTTGCATTCCAATGGCTTTCTTGAGGTATGGAAAAGATCTAACACATCTCTCTTTTTCCTATCAGGATTAGAGGGAAATTCATCTCTATCCATCTTTCCTAATGCACATCCATCACAAGCAACATTCTCATTCTTTAACATGGGAAGTCCTACAACCATCTTATGTTTCTGTAATAACAATAAATTAGGATGATTGATGTGGCCATACCTTTGATGCCAAAGACTCTCTGTTGGCATAGTTGCAGAAGTCAGTGTGTGATGTTCTTTGCTGGTAACATCAAGTTTGTATAGGCCTCCTGGTCTGACTCCAGTTGCAATAGTTTTGAATTGGTCCAACATATCCTTCACTATGCAATAATTCTTGAAGAATTCAACCTTCAAGTTTTGATCAGTAATGGTGGACACAGAGATAAAAATTTTCTTTATCCCTGGCACATAAACACCATTGCGAATGTGATGAATAGTACCATTCGGCAATGTCACAGGAATGTCTCCATATCCCTTGATCTGATGAGCACGGTCATCACTAAGATATATGCTGGCTCCATTCTGTGTTTCTTTAAAATTAGTGTACCACATCTTATTACATGTCATATGTACTGATGCTCCGGAATCCACAAACCAGGCATCAAAATCATCTATTTCAGCAGATAAAGCAGCGTTAGACACAAATAGCCTAAGATCCCGTGAATCAAAATTTGGGGGTTCATCAATATCATCATTAGCAATAAACAATCTGAGATCATGATTTGAAGATTCTTCTGCATAATGAATTGTATGTTTTCTAGGTTTATTACTAGCCTAATCACTCTTCTTCTTATGACAGTATTTAATGAGATGTCCAGGTCGACCACAATAAAAACAACTTTTTGACTCATTCCTGTTAGAGGGCATACCTTGATTCGACCTTGGGGATTGTCTTCTCTACGATGAACGACCTCCTCTGCCTCTTTCTCTTGATCTCCCTCTCAAAGATCTCTTATTTGACCACAATGCCAGATCTGAATTATGAGGCTTCAAGTTCCTGCAACTCTCTTTCTCTTGCAGCAAAATACCTATTAGTTCTTCAAATGTAAGAGGTTTCTCCCTTGCTGCGAGACCTGTTATGAACATCTGATAATCTTCTAGCATACCATTTAAGGTAATAGTGACAAGATCAGTGCTGGAAACTGTTTCTCCTATATTTCCTAGATTATCTTTCACCTCTTTAATGCGACCCAAAAATGAACTAACATATTCATTTCCATCCATCTTAATGCCTAGCAATTCAGTTTTCAGGAACATAATACAATTTGTGTTGCTAGTTTCATACAAGGCTTTAAGCGCTCTCCATGTTTCAGTTGAAGTTTTAGCTTCTCTAATATGTGGAATTATGCTATCTTTAACAGACATGCACAACAACACCTTGGCCTTGTTTTCATGCTTATCCCAGTCTTGGATCTGCGATGTTGTCGCACCGACATCCGCATCAGGTTTCGCTTCATCTCCCTTCGTGATGGTCCAGACACCATAGCCCTCCATCAAGGTCTACATTTTGAATTTCCAATTAATGAAATCTGTTCCATCTAACTTGTTGTCTTCGTTGAGGTAGGTCTCTGCCAGTGGATTCACCATCACTGCAAGATATTCTCTGCAAGTGAATCACCAAGAATATGCAACTTTCCATCGCTCTGCCTTCATATACCACCGATCCGAATCTATCTCGGTTCTCTAATAGATCCCCTGATCCAATGCACTTCATATCTCCTCAACTTCTTCGATCTCTAGTTAGAATTGCAGATTCAAAAATGTTTTACTCTCTTACAAAAAATATACACTTTTAAATCATTGGCCATTAACACATACATGAAAAAGAAACCTTCACGATTTGCTTACACAACAACCTTCACGATTTGGTCTGTACATGGTCGCACCAATACACCAACACCAAATGGGTGTTTTCACACTATTTCCCCTTCAACGATATATTGAATCGTCCCTTACGGTATGAAGCCTGGCTTCAAACCCACACGACCTCCCCTTATCCTCACAGCCTCACACAGCAAAATTAAGTGGAAACAGAGATGACAATAGCAATGTTGCCGAGAGTGGGATTGTCAGTTCATCCTAGACTCGAATCTGGGAATAGATGTATGGGAATTTTGGGTCAGTCAAGAAGAGTTGCCTGCAATTGCTTTCGGTTCGGAGAGAAAGTAACCCTCTTCCCAAGCTCGTGATGCAGCAGAAAAACTCACGACTCGGCAGAAAATTCACGCTTCAATTTCGATTCACGGATCCCAGTCCGCTTCTCCAAGAAAAAAATCGGCGCTCCTCAAAATCGCGAATGGAAGCGCTAGTGCTCCTGTGCTAATGAAGGGGGGGCGTTGGCAATGCTCTCAGAGAGACAAGGGGGAGTGATAGCACTCCTGTGCTAATGAAGGGGGGGAGTTGGCAGTGCTCTCAGAGAGATGAGGGGGGAGCGATAGAGCCGAAGCGCTCTTATACTCGTGTAAAGGGAGCGATAGCGCCGAAGCACTCTTACACTGTATAAGGGGCACTAGTAATTTGTTTTTCAAATCAAATTCGAGATCTTGCTCTTGGATCTGGCCTCAAAGAGTTGGGATCTCACGGATCTCCAATATCGCTCTGATACTAACTTAGCATTAGGAGAAACCAACACAATTTATTATTAAATGAGGACTGATTACATAATTATATAGGAATTGGTTCTATTTAATTGATTAAAATAAGATCTACATTAATTGTAGATTTCATCTATGTAACTATCAACTGCTCCATTATTTCCAAGTTTTTCTTCATATTGATTGATCTAAAACCTTAAGTAAGCTTTTGTTACATTGTATACTATCACTATTCTATATTCTATAGTTATATAGCGGGGTTTTCTCCTTTATTTCAATGTTTTTTAACCTTTTCCATTCTACTTTATAACTGCAATGTCTATCTCATCCTTTAACATTCACTGCTAAAAGATACAATGATATTATCACCATTATAAGTTTTGTTATTGGAAAAGCACATTCTCATGTGAGTTTTTTTTATTTAATGCTTCTACTTTGTTATTATTTATTATTAAGTTTTAAATGTAAATTATTATATTACCAAAACAAATGAAAGTTATAGCAAAGTTTTTTAATTGTGTTTTAAAAATGTTTAATATAGTAATTGCATATAACTTAATTTTTTTGAAATGTTTTAATATATTAATTATATTTTAAAAATGTTTTGATATATTAATTATGTACAACGGATATTATTATGTTCATACATGTTTTCAATATTGGAAAGTGCTAGATTAATATTTAGATTTGTGGATACGAGCATATTCTCCCGATCTCCACTACATAAATGGATGGGATTTTATAAGTTATCTCTCGTACAATTTTTGATTCATGTATTTATCTTTACTAGGACAAATAATTGTCCATTAATAGGTTTCACATTTATGTCATAGATTTATGAAATTTACCACTAGCGCATCCCCATCATTTCTCCACATGTTGCTCCAAACATCCTCCAATTACCTAATGTGGTTGTAACCTAATATGAAAGGGAGTGGGATAAATTGCAATTTAGGAGTGGGAAAATTACAACAATTACACCTTGCTCAACATGTCTCTCCATTTGTTTCATTAATTGTCCAAGTTTTAATGATTGACTTGCAAGACATGAAAAAATACCATCAACAATTTCATGGTCAGAATCACAAAATTGGTTGTTGCTAGATAGTTTGATGGCTCCATGCTTGTAATATCTCTTCACCCCCTTCTCATTAACATGTAAATGAGTTACTTAGAATTCAAATTCATTTCTTTTTATTGACACTTAAATGGGTTCCCTATAATTCACATCCATTTCTTTTGTACAATTCACATCCATTGCTTTTATATTGTTACTTTGCATAGATGATTGTCCTTTCATCCTTTGTATTTCGAATTTATCAAAATAATGTCCACGCAGGGGAAACATCGAGTTCACATTATTCCACAGCTATGGTGGTGAAGTTAGCTCAATGGTGTTAGGCCAATGAAGGTTTTATCAAGCATTATGTTAATTCATTTTTATAAAAGGGGAAATTTAAGGCAATATTTTAACTGATATCTTTGTGTTGCATGAGCCAACCATGCTCAAATTGGATCCCTTGTGCACTTCATTCAAAGAACGTAAGGTTTTTTTTCCAAGGAACATGTACCTTTGCTAGAGCTCAATAATCAAGACCATACAATGTACAATTAAATTGAATGGATGCAATGTGAACTTAAGACTTTCGGAAAGTATCAATGCAACTTAAGTCAACTAAGATCAATTATGTTTAGCCATAGTGAACCAAAATTGACCATATCAACAATAGTAAATTGTGGTTAGAAATAGAGAACCATATTCAACCACACTAAACCAAAGTAACTTAAAGTCAACCATAATCTACTTATAGTCAACCAATCAGAACATAACCCTTGATGAACGTTGCAATGTGATATAACCACTAAGAAACATTGCAATTCAACCTAATTCAATCAAGATGAACATCACAATGCAAAAAATCCATCAAAGGAATGTCCAAATCATCATAACCTTGTAGAATGTCACAATGCAATGTAATCTTTCATCAACTTCACAATAGGATGCAACCATTAAGGAACATACCAATTTGGCACAAGACAAACAAAATGAACATTGCAATGGGACATAGCCATATTATGAGCCTCTTATTTCTGAATGTGACATAATATTAAAGTCAAATTATTAATGTCGAAATGTAATATATTATTGTAGTCACCCACAATGTTGCAATGTGACATTTTCTTGAAGTCAACCACTTAATGTTGCAATGTGACATAATTTTCAATTCAACCCCTAAACTAAATTCAACCATATTCAACCTGAATCAACTGCGCTCAACCATGGTCAACCATATTCAATTTGACATAAGTCAATGAATATGAGTGTCACAATGTGACATAGGAATTGGGGAATGCCACAATTGAACCAAACCCTTGACGACAATCACAATGCAACAAAATCCTTGATGGGTGTTTCCATGTGACACAACCATGGAAGAATATAGTAATTTGACATAAGTCGACTAAAATGAACATAATTATTGCAACATAACCATAGTCAATGATGGGTACCCATGGTAAAAAATAGTCAACATGGTCAGCCATAGTTAACCATGCACAACCATGGTATACCAAAGTCAATCATATTTGACCAAAGTTAACCATGGTCTACCATAGTGAAACATAATCATGGTAAACTATAGTGAGATATAGTGAACCATGGCCAACTAAATACAATCATGTTTAACATATGTTAACCATGATAAGAATTACAATACAAAATAACCATTGAGGAACGTCATAATCTAACCTAACCCTTGAGGAACATTGCATTGCAACATAGTCATTGAGGAACATATCAATTCAACATAATTCAACCAAGAAGAATGTCACAATGATACATAACCATTGAGGAACATTTCAATCCAATATATCAATTCATGAATGTCACAATGCAACAAAACTATAAAAAACACTGCAATTTGACATAAGTCCACCAAGATGAATGTCACAATTTGATAGAACCATTAAAGAACATTGAAAATGTCACATACCCCTTTATGAATGTCATAATGAAACATAACCATGTTGAGTAACATCATGTCGTGATAAAGAGGATGCCTGAAGCATGAAAGGGGAACTCATATTTCGGTGGGTCGACCTCTCCTTTTAGTTGAAGGTATTGGAAACCCTCATAGGTTCTTTAAGCAATCACAACCCTGGAAAATGGTGAAAAATCGACCCTCGAAGGAAAACAATAATCCTCCAAATAGGTCAATCACTTTGACTATAGACAAGTCACAAGATGAACATCCAATTGAAATCATGGATGGACTCCCTCTTCGTTTAGCTAGGGTGGGTATTGCACCACTAAAACAAACCCTGCAATGGAAGGGTTTTTCCAAAACCTTAATGAAAACTTGGGCCTCAAGAGAACTCTGAATAAGATATCAAATTAGAATGAGAAAGGTGAAGTCTACCCTTCCTTTATGCTTCTCCCAAGTCTTATAGATCTTTCCCCTTTTTGACCAAATCAAATACGACCATTATTCCCTCTTATTATTTACTTAAACCTTAAAAGTCACTTTTAATGTTTAACTAATTAATAATTTATCTTTGTACTTAATGTCACTTTAGAATGTAACAACTCCTAGCTAGTGACATTAAATAAACCTCCTTTACGCCCTTTTCTTCGTTGACTATATAGCCTACGGGAGTCGTATAGGATACCAAGTCATCCTCCATCATGATCAATTGGAAGGGGGCATTACATGATATTGGTGGTATCTTGGGTCAAACTCTGGAATATCCTTTTAAAAAACCATCTCCCCCACATGACGAAGTTCCAACCATTGTATCTGAAGTTCATTTGGATGATGTGATCAAAAGGATTGAATAGATGAGTCTTGATGAGAACTTAGGATTGTCTCAATCAACTGATCAACCTCAACCATCTCATAAAATTCCACCAAAATGGCTCACAAGAGCACTTGAAAGTGTTCATCTCGATGAGGTCGGAAAGACAAGAACCAAAATTTCCTCGAGACAAGATGGAGGTAATGTAGATAATACCAACTCAAGTGATGTATATGACATAGATGTTTCATATGATTGTGAGTTCAATTTATCTAATAAACTTGAACTGAATTCCTTTCAAGAAGCCACTTCTCACGATGAATGGAAAGAGGCCATGTATAAGGAATATTATGCTCTCATCAAGAATGGAAAATGGAAGCTGGTGGATCCTCCATTTGGAACCAAACCAATCAGTTGCAAGTGGGTATTCAAGAACAAGTACAAATCAAATGGCCCAATTGAAAGGAACAAAGTAAGACTCATGGAAAAAGGATTTGCATAGAAAGAAGGTGTCGATTATGAGGCGAATTTCCCCCCCATAACAAAATGGGCGACTATCCGTACTCTATTTTCCATGGCAACACAGAATGAATGGAAAATTCATCAAATGGATGTGAATACTTCTTTCTTGAATGGAGACTTGAAAGAGAATTTTTTCATGTTTCAAGAAGAAGGATTTGTCATGAAGGGACAAGAACAAAAGGTATGCAAGATCATCAAATCCTTATATGGCCTAAAACAAACACCATGTGCATGGTATGAAAATTTCACTGAGCATATTTTGAAATTGAATTTCAAGCATTTCAATCTCAATGATGCAACTTTGTTTGTCAAGAAAGTTGGAAAAATTGTTGTATATCTTGTAATATATGTAGATGATCTATTGATAACAGGGACAATGAAAGCTACATTGCATCTATAAAGAAAGGGTTGAAGAAAGGCTTCGAGATGACATATATGGGACATCTTCACTACTATTTGGGCATTGAGGCGATTCAAAATCCAAAGTACATATTCATCTTCGAGAAAAATTACATTAAAGAATTGTTGAACATGTTTGGCAATGCTTAGTGTAAACTTGTTTCTACTCCAATCGAAAAAAATTTGAAAATCACATAAAAAAAGGGAATGAATTTTATGATGCAACCAAGTACAAACAACTTATGGGAAGCCTTATCTATCTTAATACCACCAAGCCAGACATTTCATTTATTGTTGGGATTCTTTCCAGGTTCATGCAAAAGCCTTATGAAGGACATTAGTCTATTGCAAAAAGAGTTCTAAAATACTTGAAGGGAACTAAGGATTTTGGACTCAGGTACTCTAAGCTGGATGACCTCAACCTGATCGAATATTCTGATTCAAACTTTGTTGGCGATAAGGAAAATGGAGTGTTAACTTTGGGTTATCTCATGAGTCTTGGATCAACAGTTGTCTCCTGAAGATCACACAAACAATTAGTTCGAACAGATTCCACAACAGAGGCAGAATATGTAGCAGTTGCAGAAGAAACGCAAGATATTGTGTGGTTCATGAAAATACTTGTAGATTTGCAGGAGAAACAAGTGAATTCTACTCCTCTTATAGTTGACAATACCTTTGCAATCAAATTGGTCAAGAATTTCACATTCCATGATCGAACTAAGCACATCAACAAAAAATATCACCTAATTCGATATCATGTAGAATCCAAGACTATTCATTTAAGAAATTGTTCCACAAATGAACAAATTGTGGATATCTTCCCCAGTGTGCTTAGATTTTTTTTTTTTGAAAAGTTCATAATGATGCTTAGACTCACAAACACCCCTTCAGATTAAGGGGGTAATGTTGACACGTAATCCTTGGGATTGCCGTACTTGTAACATAAATTGTAAATACGAAGAGTCGTAGATAATCGTATGAATCACCTATTAGGGAAGACCAACAATCAATTTTTGTATATTTATTGAGTTTCAATCTAATGCAATAATATAAGTGAGGAGTTACGTTTTCTGCCATACCTGGCTCCATCATTATTTGTTATTTGTTATTTAATTATATATTAACATTATTTTTGTTATGTTGAAAGATGTTCTATATAATCCAATATATCGTAGATGTTATATATAAGAAAAAAATCCTCATACTCTTGTCACTCATGTTATATTATACGAATGTAAAGTTTGGGGATGTGGTATATCTTGATAATCTTGGAGAAAGAACATATCCAAAATAATTTTATAGATTATAATCTCGAAATAAAAGGAAATACACCCTATCCTATCCTCCTCATAGAAGCAAGTTTTCCCCCCATTGAGTGTGCAATGATGATTAGGTACTTAATGTACAAGAACAATATCAACAACATGGACGGAAAGAGACTCCCCAAAATCACTTCAAACTCCGGCCAAAACCACCAATGCATGTAGTGAGGATGACATCAATATACCAAGTATTAACTAAATCATTGGGAAATACATTAAAATATCATTATACAAAATATCAATAATATTAAAGATATCATTACATCTAAATTTAAAAAAAAACTATAGTATAATAAAGAAAAGAAAACATATAGAGTAATTCCAGATTTTTGAAAGAGTAATTCTAGATTTTTCTAATTATATGGTAGAGAGATGATAGTTTCCACACGGTAAAGAAATCACAGTATGACGTCATACAATTTACGCGCATAACGCATTGTGGCGGATATGACAAGTGAAGTGAAGTGAAGGTTCTGAGAAGGCAAGAGTGAATTCTTTTAAGCGGAGTGAAGGTTCTGAGAAGGCAAGATGAAATTCGTTTAAGTGAAGTGAAGGTTAAACATGTTACAATTTCATTGTTTGGCATATTTTTTCTAATATTTGTTAAAAATTTAGTTAAACATTTAAAAGGATTATTGGAATCATTATTAATGGTTGAGATTTTATAATTGAGATAAATGAAAATTTTTAAAAGTATTAATTTATTTATGCATTTAAAAATGTAATTTTAATGTAAAAATTTACAATCCCATAATATATATATA
>JASDQU010244117.1:91422-110790 GCA_032191745.1 Picea mariana | reverse complement strand
GAATAAAATTTAAAAGGAAAAAGGGAAATTAATGGTTTTATTACTTTGATAGTTTTAAAATATTAATTAATTGAGAAAAGGGAAAAAGGGTTAATTTTCGTAGCTACCTTTTTGAGTTCTAATTAAAAAGGGGAAAGAGGGAAAATATAAAAATTTAGGAAACTAGGAAAAGAGGTAAACATAAAAGGGGAAAAAGAGGAAACATAAGGGAAAAAGAGGAATGTCAAACTTAGAAAAAGTATCTACCATTAAGAGCTTTTTAATTTAAAATGAACAAGCAATTTAATAAAAAGGGAAGTTATTAAAACCTGTAAGAGATTTGGGGACACCTAGGAGTCATTCTAGGAGTAACTCCAGGTGGGTGAGGGAAATAAAGATAATTACTTAATTAAAGAAATTAATTTATGGAGGAATGTAGGGGATGGGGGACACTTGTACGGAGATGAATTTTTACGAATTTTTTTTTTAAAATTTAATTAAATGAGATTTTAGGAAAGAAAGGAAGTTTGAAACTATATAAAATCAAGGAAGGAGAAGGATGAAGGATCATCTTCTATTTGCGTAACGTTATGCTGCAGAAATATCTACTTGATTGATTTACTTGTGGGAGTTGGGATACCCATCTCGGTGATGAGTGGTAGCTCAGCCTTGCGAGGCGACCTGGGTGCTATACTAATCTCTGGATAATGTGTGTGTGGCCCCTTTATGGCTCGGGGGGCTAAGGGAGAAGAAGAGTACCCCTAGCATTGGCTGGGAGGTACTAGTGAAGTCTCAACGATCGGTGAGCAGGAGCTGCACGAAGCACGTGGGAAGTCATTGGAGTGGGCGAACATGCAATGGTACACTTTCTTGTTTGAATGGTAGATTGTTGTAGGTTTTTATGATTGGATCTACATGTTGATTATGTAAGTAGATTGGATGTTTAGATTGATGGCTGAAATTTTTCTTAGCGTAGCTCAACGATTGTTGACTCTCATGGCCTTCATTACCTGCATGTATTGACCACCTAGTTGGTGTTGAATGTGACCTTGAGGTTGTTTAGCCTTCGTCCCTAGCTCACCAGTCCTCGTATGAGCATTCGACCAAGATCCTGATCTATGGTCATCACCTTAGAATTAAAGGACCTATGGATATCAACGCGTTGCTTTTCTGTGCAAGGATGATGAAGCAAAGGCGAACCTATCAGTTGTCTACCTCTGTTGTTGTCCTTTCCTGATTGTTGACTTGCGCCTTCTAGTACGGCCTCTGCGTATGGATTATCTTGCTTCCTTGTTGTTTATTTTACTGCACCTTGACTGATAGAAGACTGCGATCCTTTTGATGAGTTACCCTTATGACCCTGGCATTCTCTTATTGTTGTCAGCGTTTCTTTATAATTGGTATCCCGAGATGTAAAAAGTATTGATTTCGATCTGCGTTTGGTTTCTTATTGGATTGACTTGTTTTTATCACTTCTACGATTGTCATTATGTAGTGGATGAAAAAAAAAATATCTTACCTCTGAGTGTGTAATTATGCGACAGATGTATAGAATTGCCTCTACTATTAACATTGGGTAATGATGTATAAGGATTACTTCAGAAGATGTAACTTATGATAATTTTAAACCGTAACTCTGCGTTCAATAAGGTGATGATGTAAACAAAGATTACTGCAACGAGTGTAAGCTGTGATAATTGTGATAATTGTAAACAAAGATTACTGTAGTGAGTGTCAATTTAGCTCTGCGTTTGATGCCTCATTCATAGCTTAAACTAGTGAGCCCTATGCAAGTTTTCCATTTTCAATAAAAAGTGAATGAGTGGTTGTTGAATGCCCGCGTTTTGCCTTCGAAAGGTTGACTGTTTATCGATTGAATGCCCGCGAATTTGTTTCTCTTTTTAAATGAATGACAGAGATGTTGAAAACTCCCTTGAATGGATGCTAGGGAGATTGACTGATTTGGCTGTTGCACGCCCTCGATTTGTTGTTAAACAGATGACTCAATCGCTGCCATATTTGACCACGATATGCCCTCGTTAATGTGACTGAAATTTGCTTTAAATGACCAGTTTTTCCTTCAAGCTATGACTTCAATTTTCCTTTAAATAATGGACTGTGTTCCTGTAGCCTTCCTTCAGATGTGGCCTGGATTTCATGTTCTGTACACAACAATTTTGAGTTTGCCTTTCCGGTTGAGAATGGGTTGCATGCAACTTCGTTTCATTTTTCAGGGATTGCATGTATTATTTGCTTTTGATTTTGGTAATTGCATGTAATTTCATTGTTTTTTTTTCCAGCGAGATAAAAAAAGATTGCCTGGACTTCCATTTTTGGTCATTTCCACACAGCGAATCTCCCTCCATGCTCTGCGCTCACTTTCTCCCCTCACTTTGCGAAACTGCCTCTGTCCCTCTGCGTGTTCTGATGCTCTTACCTTCCTCCTGACTTCCTTTTTATTGTTGCGTACCTTTATCAATGCCCCGCCAACTCATTTTCATGAGCGTTTCTAATTCTGGTGTTTCCTTAAATCCTTGGACAGTTTCATTTTAAAACTCTCGATGGGAATCTTTATGCCTGTGTGTCATTGCATTAATTGGACATGAATTGATTGACCTACGCATCATTACAATAAGGGATATTTTTAAAAAGTGCTTAAATCACATGATAATACAGTGAAAGTAATACCCTGCAATATGTTGAGTGTAATATTAATGGCTTGAATCGTTTTAGTTGTTAAAATTATAATTTAAGCTTGAGTTTAATATCATGCATTATGCATGTGCATCATTACAGTAAAGGAACCCTTTGAAGGTGTTTAATTATATTTATATGGTGTTAAGAATACACTGCATTGTGTCGGCGTATTATTAATGGCATGAAATTTTAATCTGTTAAATTATAAGGGATACACCGCATTATGCCAGAGTGAATATTATTAAAGGCCTAATTAATTGCTTTTCATTTCTGTGCCTTGTTATTTTCTTTAGGATAAATGCCCAGTTATTTATTATTAATCGCCATTTTATTAAATGCCTTGTTAATTTTCCTTGTGATAAAGGCTTTTGTTATTTGCTTCATTATGTATTTTAATGGTAGCATTCTAGTTTAAAATGGTTTCTATTGTTATCAAGATTAATGGCTAGTTGGAAGGAGTTTCGGATTAAAGATGGGTTGCATATTCTACTTTGCTAGACTGGTTGCCTTTAATGTCTATTTGATTGTAAAGTAATGGCTAAATTATAATTTAGACAATCTAGTTAGATTATAATTAATGATTAAATTATATTTTTAATTATTAGCCAAGTCAAGGTCCAGACTTGCCTATTGATGTCTATCTAACGTTGATTAGAGGGTACCTTGATGACAAATTGTGATTTAAAGTTGTGCAATGGATTGGTTTTAAGACTAATATAGATTGTACCTTATTGTCATATTGCATTTTAGACATGCTAAGTTGGGTTCGTAATAGATGATTAAAATAGACTATAATTGTTGACTAGCTTGACTCGACTATTGAGCAGGGTTCTGGCGAAGTCGTTTTTAGCTTGCGCTTCCCGTTGACGGTGTTGTGGTTCCTTTTAAATAATGTTTGTACTTGGTTTGTAAACATTTAATGTGCTTGGTTTCTCACTGTAAGGGTTCTAGTTACTTGTGTATTTAATTTGGGTTGTTAGGATGATTGTTCTTAGCTCAGTAGGCTTGGTCTGCTTGTGTCGGGCAGGATGTAGACACCTTCTTGTTCCTCAGAATAGTCACTAGCCTTGAGACCTTAAATGGTCAAAATCGGTGGGAACCTAGGCTTGAGCATTGTTTATGTGTCTTGGAGGTCCTAACCATTGCAGGGTAGGATGGGCGGGTAGTCATTCTTATTTATCTCGTTTGATTGTCATTCATTGCTTCCAGAGGCTTAATGTGCTTAGGTTATTATGTTATTGTCGAGTGAGTTGCACGCGTCATGTTCGTCGTCGTGTCGTGACATAGAGTATAATGTCTTTATTACCCTTCTACACACACACACAAAAAAAAAAAAAAAATGCACTTGTTATGAGAGGCTTGTTGTCATGACGAAACAAGAGGTTCGTTACACAAAACCACTAGAGCATCTAGTGAAGGTGACATCAATATGCCAAATATTGACTAAATCATTGGGGAATACATGAAAATATCATTATGCAAACTATCAATAATATTAAAGATATCATTACATCTAAATTAAAAAAAAAACTATAGTGTAATAAAGCAAATAAAACATATAAAACATATAAAACGAAATTGAGAAAAATATTTAGAAGGACTATTCAAGTTATATTTTTCTAAATGTAAATGTTGTATTCATACCAAATGCTAGTGTTATATTATCGATCCTTTCCATGGAATTGTATTCCACAGTTTTCTAATTATATGGTTCATGCGGTCAATTATAATGACAAGTTAGGAATGTTGCAATTTCTTGGCTACTTCTGTCAAGCTACACACATTATTTAGTGCACCTTCAAGTGACTTGGTGAGAAGAGACAACTTGTTGTGCTTCCATAGCTCTTTCAGTAGCGTCAACCCAACTCTGAGGATGAACCATGAGAACATGAACACGAATCTCATCTTTGAGACCACTGATAAAACATTCTCAGAAAAAAAGCATCAGACATGCCCTCTGTACGAAAATCCAGTCCCTCAAAAGTAGTTATAAAGTCTTCCACTGTGCCAGATTTTTTCAACTTTGTCAAATGGTCTAAATGGTTGGTGTCAGTGTCAAAGTGTTCATGATATTCCTTCCATGGTTTATTTAGGTAACAAACATTATCCATATTTAGGTAACAAATATGTATTTGTATTACAGTTCTTTGGCGTACCTACAGTGGATTTGAAGTAGCACTGTAGCTCTACTTGCTTTTGGTTTTAGTTAGAGGTGAATAGGCAGCAGTAAAGGTGAAAGGTCTTTCACTTCTCCAAAGAGACCCTCTAGAAAAATATTTACATGTAAAGAAATCAATTTTGTTCAGATCAGATGACATGCTCTCCGCAAAGTTTAGAACTATTAACTCCAAACAATATAGTATGAAAGACTTACTTTAGACTGAATAATTACTCTGAACATCATTACTCGTCCTCTGACACATTATTTCCCATGGGTGAATTCATCCAGGAGTATTTAATCCCCGACGAGCTTGTGTTGTTGCTCTCCATCATACCATACACATTGGAAAACGACCTGAACATAACCATTTTCAAAATGATGTACAAAGGAAAAATCATGAAGCAATTTAAATGAAAATTTTGCAAGCTTAAAGTTTAGTGATGAAAATTTTGCAAGCTTAAAGTTTAGTGAAAATTTTTGTAGGTTCTTCTTGTGGATGCCTCAAATCTGAAAGTACTCTCCTCATCCATATTGCTTGGCAAGCTGCCGATGTGGCTGCAACATATTCTGCTTCAACTGATGAGAGTGCCACAATTGGTTGTTTCTTTGATGCCCAAGAGATACCTCCTGATCCTAGATGAAAGATATACCCTGAAGTGTTTTTTCTATCATCCATGCTACCTCCCCAGTCGCTATCCATATATCCAATCAGTTTGTAATTATTTGAAGATGTATACAAAATTACAAAGCTCTTTGTTCCAGCTATACACATTAAAACATTTTTTCCATCTTTCCAATGTGATTCCTTTGGTTTTTCCATGAATCTAGAAATGAGACTAACCCCATACATGATATCCGGTCTTGTGGTGGTTAGATACATAAGGCTGCCAACTAATCTCTTGAATAAAGTTGCATCAACACTCGGACATTTATCATCCTTGCTAAGCTTTAAGCCCAATGCAATGGGTGTAGGAGATGGATTTACATTTTCCATCTTAAATCTCTTCAACACATCATTAGCATACTTGCTTTGACATATAAAAATTCCTTGTTCATTTTGACTTACTTCTATCCCAAGAAAATATTTCATGAGCCCCAAATTAGTCATATCAAACTCTCTTTCCATGGCTGCCTTGAATGAGTTAATTGACATGTTACCTGTGAATATCAAATCATCTAAATACAAGTACACTATCAAGATTTCTCCTTCATCATTCACTTTGACATACAAGTTGGTTCATTGCCACACTTGCTMAACCCATTGTTCACAAAATAAGAATCTATCMTGTTGTACCAAKCTCTAGGAGCTTGTTTCAAACCATATAGTGCCTTTTTCAGTTTGTATACCTTATGTTCTTCTCCCAAAACTTCATAACCAGGTGGTTGTTTTATATACACTTCTTCTTCTAAAATGCCATTCAAGAATGTTGAATTAACATCCATTTGGTAAACCTTCCAATTGTTTTGAGCTGCAATAGATAAGGCCATCCTTATTGTATCCAATCTTGCTACAGGTGCAAATGTTTCATTGTAGTCTATTTCAGGCTGTTGTGTGAAGCCTTTAGCTACTAGTCTTGCCTTGTGTTTTTCTACTTTTCCATCAACATTATACTTTGTCTTGTAAACCCATTTAACCCCAATCACATCCTTGCCTTTAGGAAGCTCTACTAGATCCCAAGTTTGATTCTTGTGAATGGACTGAATTTCTTCATTCATGGCTGCAATCCGTTTGTCATCTTTAATGGCATGTTTAAAATAAACTGGATCAGATTGTGTTAAGAATGCAAAATTAGAGCATAAATCATCATTTTCAGCCTCTTGTGTTTCATCAGAAATTTCTCTTAGACTACGTGTCTTCTTTGAAGTGTTTATAGACCTTGATCTTAGTGATGCAGGTGTTGTATTAGAAGACTCACCCTTGTTATTACATGTTGGGGTAGTTGGATTTGGAGTGATAGGCACCTTAGAAGGCATTGTAGTAACATTTTCTTGTGTAGTAGGATTCACAATTTGAGTTTCATTCTCTTGTGGAACACTAGCTGCAATTGTAGTTGTCTTGTCTATGCTGCCATCCCATGCTTATTCTTCAACAAACTCAACATCACAGCGTATTATCAACTTCTTTGTGATAGGATTGTATAATTTATATGCCTTGGATTGCTCATTATATCCCACAAATATGCACTTCTCTCCTCTATCATCTAGTTTCTTTCTCAACTCTCGAGGTATCAATGAGTATGATACACATCCAAAGACTCTCAAGTGTGCTATATTATGCTTCCTTTTTCTCCAAGCTTCATCTGGGGATTTATTTATCACTTCTTTTGTTGGACATCTATTTAATATGTATACCGAACATGCAATCACTTCAGTGCAATACTCATTTGGTAGTTGTTTTGCTTTTATCATACTTCGTGCCATTTCCATAATTGTTCTATTCTTTCTCTCAGCTACCCTATTTTGTTTAGAAGTATACCTTGCTGTAAATTGTTTCCTTATGCCATTTTCTTTGCAAAAAGTCTGAAAATCATTTGATATATATTCACCACCACAATCGGTTCTCAATGTTTTGATATAGTATCCACTTTCTTTCTCAACTTTTGCCTTGAACTCCTTAAAAACAATAAATACATCTGATTTGTATTTCAAAAATAAACCCATACCTTTTTGCTGAAATCATCAATAAATGTCAAGAAATAAAGTCTTCCACTTATGGATGGTGTTTTCATAGGTCCACAAAGATCTGAATGGACTATCTCAAGTGGATGTTTTGCCCTATAAGACTCCCCAACTAGAAATGTTTTCTTATGTTTCTTTGCCAATATGCAACTCTCACATGTTGTCTTAAGTGGCTCTATTGGTGGCAATCCATATACCATTCTTTTCTTACATAACAGTTGTAACCCTTTGAAGTTTAAATGTCCAAGTATTAAATGCCATAGCCAAGATTCATTTATGTATGAAGCTTTAAAAGCTAACTCAACAACCTTTTGCAATCCTTGTGGCTCTAAGAATAGTTCACTTTGATTTCTAAGTGGAAACATCCTATTTTTTGTCAATTCAGCTTTTGCAATCAGCCTATTGCTTGGTTTCTTGTCTAGAATCACACATTCACCATTTTCAAAGTATATTCTATATCCTTTTTGCACTAGTTGTTCAATGATTATGAGATTGTGTTGTAGTCCAGAAACATAATATACATCTGAAATATGCTTCTCCTCACCTTGGTTAGTTCTTATGTTAATTGACCCTTTTCCTATGACTGAAAATCGGTGATCATTCCCCAATTTTACTTCTGATTTTATTGAATCATCCATTGTTGCAAACATCTCCTTACTTCCACTCATGTGATTCCTACACCCACTATCTAGGAACCATACTTCTTTGGAACTCTCTTGTGCTACATTGCATGTTATCAATATGGTGTTTTCTTAACCGCTGTTGGGCTGGTTTTCATTTGTAAAATATGCCTTTTAGCTTATTCATGTCATATTGATTTTTCCGACATTCTGATTCAAAATGCCCAAATTTATTGCAATAATGGCATTTGATGTTGGATTTATCATACCGATCTACTTGATCATGACTATGAGAATGGTTTCTCCCCCTTCCTCTTGTTGGTGTAGAATGAGCATGTGGGCTTGATGTTGGTCTTCTGCTTTCAAATTGTGTATTTTCTCTTCCTCCTCTTGGTGTAAAACGTCCTCTACCTCTGTTGTAATTTGATCTCCCTCTTGTTCTGCCAAATGAAAGTTGAGTCTTGAATGCATTCTCCAATGATGATTTCCCTGTTCGATTTAATCTTTGCTCATGTGATAAGAGTGATCCCATTAATTCATTTACTGATAGTTGAGTGAGATCTTTGGATTCCTTAATGGCTATTACAACTAGATCAAAGTTTGTAGGTAAGCTTCTAAGTATTTTCTCTACAACCTTTTGATCTCCAATGGTTTCTCCATATGATCTAAGCAGATTTATTATTTCCATTGCATGAGTGAAGCATGAATCTATTGAATCTATATCCTTCATTTGCAAGTTTTCAAAATCCCTTCTAAGAATTTGTAATTTTGTTGTTTTTACCTTGCTTGTGACTTGGTATGTTGTTTGCAAACTTTCCCATCCTTGTTTTGATCTTGTAGCAGCTACTACTTTAGGAAAAATTGATTCCTCCATTGCCTGCTGAATAAAAAACAATGCTTTGGAATCCTTCTTCTTATTTTCCTTCAATAAATCCTTATGAGCTTGTGATAAAGCCTGATAAGCTTGTTGGTTTGCTGGTTCAGGAAACCCATTTTCAACCAAATCCCAAACATCCTGGGAACAAAATAGGGTTTTCATTTTTATACTCCAATAGTCATAATTTTTACCATTAAAAATTTGAATCTGGGGTTGTAAAATGCTTCCACTTGCTCCTACCATGATTTTTTTTAAAATAAAATTTGCCTCTTTTTACTGTTATTCCTCTATTTCCTTTTCCAATCTCTGTCAGACCCTTTGTATGATTAAAACCCCTAAATTTATGCCCCTTTGAGATCTGCAATCTCTTTGCAACAAATTTTGGAACAGGTTAACACCTCCTATGTGCTCAAAAATAAAGTATCCAAAATAAAAACAACTACTTACTTTCTCCAACCTTCGATACACTTGCTCAATCTATAGCTTTATCATTCTTCAATACTCATAGATTCTTTTGAATCCCCTTCAACATCAAATACCACAGCTTCAAGTTTTTGGACAACATCAAATACCATTGACCTGCTCTGATACCACTTTGTTGGTAAAAACAAAGACTAACAAAATGCCCAATTCCTACAGAAAAAAGAGGAAAAAACCAATAACAGTTTATAGCTAAGTAATTAAAAAAAAACATAGTTTTAATAATGCTTGCTCTTTGATTCATACATTCATCCCAAAAACAGAGTATCCAATGAAAAACGCTTTCAAAACAATCTTTTTTTTCAAGAGACGGGAGAAGATTCTTGAATACACTAGCAAGAAGAAAAGTATAGATACATAGAAGAAGAATGTAGGAGGGAAGAAGAATTAAATGCGACAGTTGGAGAGTAGTTGAGGAATGATGGCAGGGGAGATTAACAAGGTCTAGCTAGAGATCCACGTCACCAACAACAATCCACATGAAAATATAAATTGAGCTTGAACTCTATTGCCTTCTTTACTTAGTTTAAACTGAGAGAGAAATGCTCAACTATTCTAGGAATCTCTAGTAACTTAAAATCACAATCTAGAGAATTTCTATTTTCTGAGATATTCATGTGGCGCTGAAGATTTACATGTGGGTGCTTTGATCTTTCTATACATATGGGTAGAGTTCACTGCTTTTCTTGTGCTTCTGTAATTCAATGGCAGTAGTGTTTTGAAATTCTATCACATTCAATCAGAAGGACTCATGCTATGGAAGCAAATTTATGATGGTATCAGTCCCTGAGAAGATGCACGCTACAATTGTGAATAGTTTAGATTTAATTATGTCGAGTGGTGAAAATTTAGTTAACACCACATACCTAAGGTTGTTTGTTAAATTGTGTTGAATCGAGACTTTCATGGAAATTCATGACGTTATTATTTGTAATCATTAATTTATTAAAATATGATTGTGCTATGAATCTATATACAAAATGGAAACTGTTTTTTTGATTTTTTAAAGATAATGCTGAAATTGTTCTGAAAGAGGATGACATGAGTTTCCTCCTAAAAAATTATAAGTTCAAATCCAAAATAAATAGAGTATGTATAACTTTGTAGATTTTACCAGTTAAAAATAAATTATTATTATTATTATAATAACTTTCACAACTACAAATATTAATCTGGACTTTACATGCTTAAGTTACCATAGAAAAGTTTAACTGATTTTGAACAATAAAAAATGATATACTCCTCATATGTAAGAAACTTAAAAATTAATGTTGTCAATGAAGAAGACAAAGTTGAAAGTCGTAAACATAATTTGGAGACCATGAAATCTGTGGCTAAATTATAATTCTATATAGCTTTTTCACTTAGAATTAGAAGAAACCAACACTGGTGAGGCTACACTCACAATCTATTATTGAATGAGGATTGATTACATCATTATATAGCAACTGGTTCTACTTAGTCGGTTACAACAAACACCAGGAAAATAGGATCTACATTAACTAAGAGGTAGAATTCATCTACTTAACTATCAACTGCTCCATTATTTCCAAGTCTCCCCCTTAATGGAGAATGGATTGACTTCTACACCTAACATCTCCCTAAACAACTCAAACTTAATATTTCCAAGAGTCTTAGTAAAAATATCAACAGTATTTTCACAAGTATTACAATACATAAGAGCTATTTCATTTGACTGCAATTTTTCTCTAACAAAATGAAACTGAGCATCAACATTCTTTGTCCTTGCATGATAAATCAGATTATTCACTAGCTTGATTGAACTTTGATTAAGAGATTTGATCATTGTAGGTTCCTTTTGTTCTTCTCCAACATCTTGAAGAAGTATTCTCAACGAAACAACTTCACAAGTTGTTGCACACAAGACTTTATATTCTGCTTCAGTAGAAGAAAAAGATATAGTAGGCTCCTTTTTACTGCTCCATGAAACAACCCCGGATCCAATGCCAAACGCATATCCAGTGGTTGATCTTTGATCATTTGGATTGCCATCCCAGTCAGAATCTAAGTAACCTGTCAACTCAACATCAAATGCATCAGTATATTTAATACCATAATCAAGTGTTCCTTTTAGATACCTGAGTACTGCCTTTGCTTCATTCCAATGGCTTTCTTGAGGTTTTTCCATAAATTGACTTAACACACTCACAAAATATGCAATATCAGGTCTGGTTGAGGTGAGATAATTCAAACTACCCACCATCTGTCTATACATAGTTCCATTCACCTCCTTCGAACCATCGTCACAAGAAAGTTTCACATTCTGTTGCATGGGAAAAATAGAAGATTTACACTGATCCATTTTAAATATCTTAAGTACTTCTCTGACATATTTACTCTAACAAACAAAAGTTTGGCCTGCATTTATCCAAACTTCAAGACCTAGGCAGTAATGTAACTCACCAAGATCTTTCATTTCAAAAACTTGTGACAACTTCTCCTTGATTTCATCAATTAACTTCCCTTCATTTCCTGTAATTATTAAATCATCAACATATAAGGAAATCAATACTATATACCCCTTCTCATCAAATTTGGTATACAGATTTGGATCACTCTTGTTCCTCATAAAATCCTGTTGAAGAAATAAAGAGTCTATCTTCTCATACCATGACCTAGGTGCCTGTTTCAGTCCATACAATGTTTTCTTTAACTTACACACTAAGTGTTCTTGCCCTTTTTCCACAAACCCTTCAGGTTGAGTAAGGTAAGCCTCCTCCTTTAACTCACCATTCAAAAATGAAGATTTAACATGTAATTGGTGTAGCTTCCAATGATACTTTGTAGCTAAAGAAATTAACAATATGATAGTATTCAATTTAGATACTGGTGCAAATGTTTCAGCATAATCAATACCTTATGTTTGTGAATACCCCTTTGCAACCAATCTAGCCTTATATTTGTCTATACTACCATCTGATTTAAACTTGGGTTTGTATATGCATTTGCATTCAATGGGATTTTTATGTTTATGCAATTCAATTGATTCCCAAGTATTATTTTTCATTATAGATTCATGTTCTTCCTCCATTGCATTTCGCCATTCATCATGTTCATTGGCTTCATTAAAACTCATGGGTTCTATGACATTTGAAATGCTACTCATTAGGGCATAGTCTCTATACCTCTCAGGGAGTCGAACCTGTCGTGAATATCTTCTCAATTGATTATCTTCCTCCCCACTTTGTGAAGATCTGTATTTGCCTCTAGGTGAACTGTGACTACTTGAAGTGTCCATATTACTGAGTCCTTCTTGCTGCTCCTACTGTTTCTATGGTTGTGACTGCTATTGTGGTGGCTATTGTTGTAATTGTGGTTGTTGTTGTGATGATTGTTTTTGTTGCTTCTCTTCTTTAACTACTTCATCAAGAAGTCTATGTCATTCCTCATGACTGTTATTG
This sequence comes from Picea mariana, assembly GCA_032191745.1. Lineage (NCBI taxonomy): Eukaryota > Viridiplantae > Streptophyta > Pinopsida > Pinales > Pinaceae > Picea > Picea mariana. The sequence continues at coordinate 97,875 of JASDQU010244117.1, read as the reverse complement.
TCATGATTTCCTGCTTCCTTCTCATGGAAAAGTACATCTCTACTCGAAAATACTTTGTGAGTAGAAGGATCAAATAGTTTGTATGCTTTGAATTCAGAAAAATACCCTATGAAAACACATTTAATGGCTTTAGCATCCAATTTTTTCCTATTCTACTTTGGAATATTAGCAAAAGACTTACACCCAAATACTTTCAAATTATGAACTGCAAATTTAGAACCATAAAAGGCCTTGAAAGGAGTAACATTACCAAGACACCTTGTTGGACTTCTATTCTTTAAATAAACTGCAGTGTTTATGGCTTCAACCCAAAATGTATTTGAGAGATTCTTACCTTTCATCATACTGCGTGCACACTCTACTAGAGTTCTGTTTTTCTTTTTAGTGACTCCATTCTACTATGGAGTGTGAGGTACTGTAAACTTCTATACTATTCCATGATCTTTGCAATATTTGATGAAGTCCCTTGATTTATACTCTCCCCCTTGATCAAAACGGAGGATTTTGATGGATTTTCCTATCTGCTTTTCCACCATGGTTTTGAATTCCTTAAAGTACTTGAAAACATCACTTTTTCTCCTAAGGAAATAAACCCATGTGTATCTCGTGCAATCATCAATAAATAACAGAAAGTAAAATGCACCTCCTAAAGACCTAGTCTACATAGGCCCGCAAACATCAGTATGCAAAAGATCTAACACGTCTCTCTTTTTCCTATCAGGATTAGAGGGGAATTCATCTTTGTGCATATTTCCTAATGCACATCCATCACAAGCAAAATTCTCATTCTTTAACATGGGAAGTCCTTCAACCATATTATGTTTCTGTAATAACAATAAATCAGGATGATTGATGTGGCCATACCTTTGATGCCAAAGACTCCCTGTTGGCATAGTTGCAGAAGTCAGTGTGTGATATTCTTTGCTGGTAACATCAAGTTTGTATAGGCCTCTTGCTCTGACTCTCATTGCAATAGTTTTGAATTGATCCAACAGATCCTTCACTATGCAATCATTCATGAAGAATTCAACCTTCAAGTTCTGATCAGTAATGGTGGACATAGAGATAAGATTTTCCTTTATCCCTGGCAAATAAACACCATTGCGAATGTGACGAATAATACCATTCAGAAATGTCACAAGAATGTCTCCATATCCCTTGATTTGATGAGCATGGTCATCACTGAGATATATGCTGGCTCCATTATGTGTTTCTTTAAAATCAGTGTACCACATCTTATTACATGTCATATGTACTAATGCTCCGGAATCCACAAACTAGGCATCATAATCATCTATTTCAATAGATAAAGCAATGTTAGACACAAACAACCTAAGATCCCGTGAATCAAAATTCGGGGGTTCATCAATATCATCATTAGCAATAAACAATCTGAGATCATGATTTGAAGATTCTTCTGCATAATGAACTGTATGTTTTCTAGGTTTATTACTAGCCTCATCACTCTTCTTCTTATGACAGTCTTTAATGAGATGTCTAGGTTGACCACAATAAAACCAACTTTTTGACTCATTCCTGTTAGAGGGCATACCTTGATTGGGCCTTGGGGATTGTCTTCTCTGCGATGAATGACCTCCTCTGCCTCTTTCTCCCGATCTCCCTCTCAGGGATCTCTTATTTGACCACAGTGCCAGATCTGAATTCGGAGGCTTCAAGTTTCTGCACCTCTCTTCCTCTTGTAGCAAAATACCTGTCAATTCTTCAAACGTAAGAGGTTTCTCCCTTGCTGCGAGACCTGTTATGAACATCTGATAATATTCTAGCATACCATTTAAGGTAATAGTGACAAGATCAGTGATGGAAACTGTTTCTCCTATATTTCCTAGCTTATCTTTAACCTCTTTAATGCGACCCAAAAATGAACTAACAAATTCATTTCCATCCATCTTAATGCCTAGCAATTCAGTTTTCAAGAATAGAATACGATTTGTGTTGCTAGTTCCATACAAGGCTTTAAGCGCTCTCCATGTTTCAGCTTAAGTTTTAGCTTCTCTAATATGTGGAATTATGCTATCTTTAACAGACATGCACAACAATACCTTGGCCTAGTTTTCGCACTTATCCTAGTCTTGGATCTGCGTTGTTGTCGCACCAACAGCCACATCAGGTTTCGCTTCATCTCCCTTCGCAATGGTCCAGACACCATAGCCCTCCATCAGGGTTTGCATTTTGAATTTTTAGTTAATGAAATCTGTTCCATCTAACTTGTTGGCTTCATTGAGGTAGGTCTTTGCCAGTGGATTCACCATCACTGCAAGATATTCTCTGCAAGTGAATCACCAAGAATATGCAACTTTTCATTGCTCCGCCTTCATATACCACCGATCCAACTCTATCTCGATTCTCTAATATATATCCTGATCCAATGCACTTCATATCACCCCAACCTCTTCGATCTCTAGTTAGAATTGCAGATTCAAAGATGTTTTACTCTCTTACAAAAAATATCCACTTTTAAATCATTGACCATTCACACATACATTAAAAAGAAACCTTCACGATTTCCTTACACAACAACCTTCATGATTTGGTGTGTACATGGTCGCACCAATACACCAACACCAAATGGGTGTTTTCACACTATTTCCCCTTCAACGATCATATAATGGGCGATATCGAATTGACCCTTATGGTATGAAGCCTCACTTCAAACCCACACAACATCCCCTTATCCTCACAGCCTCACGCAGCAAAATTAAGTGGAAATGGAGATGACAATAGCAATGCTGCCGAGAGTGGGATTGTCAGTTTGTCCTGGAGTCGAATCTGGCAATATGTGTATGGGAATTTCGGGTCAGTCAAGAAGAGTTGCCTGCAATTGCTATCAGTTCAGAGAGAATTTAACCCTCTTCCCAAGCTCGTGATGCAGTAGAAAATCTCACGACTTAGCAGAAAATTCATGCTTCAATTTAGATTCACGGATCCCAGTCCACTTCTCCAAGAAAACGATCGACACTCCTCAAAATCGTGAATGGGAGCACTAGCGCTCCTGTGCTAATGAAGGGGTGGCATTGGCAGTTCTCTTAGAGAGATGAGGGGGGAGTGCTAGCGCTCCTGTGCTAATGAAGAGGGGGTGTTGGCAGTGCTCTCAGAGAGATGAGGGGGGAGCAATAGCGCCGAAGCGCTCTTATACTCGTGTAAAGGGAGTGCGAGGAATCCAATTTTTTTAATTTCATAAGTGTGAGAGAATCGACGCTCTCTAACACTGTATAGGGGGGCGCAGGTAATTTGTTTTTCAAATCAAATTCGAGATCTTGCTCTTGAATCTCTCCTCAGAGAGCTAGGATCTCTCGGATCTCCAATATCACTCTAATACCAACTTAGCATTAGGAGAAACCAACACTGATGAGGCTATACTCACAATCTATTATTGAATGAGGACTGATTACATAATTATATAGGAATTGGTTCTACTTAGTCAATTACAACAAACACCAGGAAAATAGGATCTACATTAACTGATATGTAGATTTCATCTTTGTAACTATCAACTGCTCCATTATTTCCAAGTTTTTCTTCATATTGATTGGTCGAAAACCTTATGTAAGCTTTTGTTACATTGTATACTATCACTATTCTATAGTTTTATAACGGGTTTTTCTCCTTTATTTCAATGTTTTTTAACCTTTTCCATTCTACTTTATAATTTCAATGTCTATCTCATCCTTTAACATTCACTTCTAAAAGATACAATGATATTATCACCATAATAAGTTTTTTTATTATTGGAAGAGCACATTCTCATGTGAGTTTTTTTTATTTAATGCTTCTACTTTGTTATTATTTATTATTAAGTTTTAAATATAAATTATTATATTACCAAAACAAATGAAACTTATAGAAAAGTTTTTTAATTGTGTTTTTAAAATGTTTAATATAATAATTGCATATAACTTAATTTTTTTAAAATGTTTTAATATATTAATTATATTTTTAAAATGTTTTGATATATTAATTATGTATAACGGATATTATTATGTTCATACATGTTTTCAATATTGGAAAGTGCTAGATTAATTTATAGATTTGTGGATACCAGCATATTCTCCTCATCTCCACTACATAAATGGATGGGATTTTATAAGTTATCTCCCTTACTATTTATGATTCATGCATTTATCTTTACTAGGACAAATAATTGTAAATTAATAGGTTTCACACTTATGTCATAGATTTATGAAATTTACCACTAGTGCATCCCCATCATTTCTCCACATGTTGCTCCAAACATCATCCAGTTACCTAATGTGGTTGTAACCTAATATGAAAGGGAGTGGGATAAATTGCAATTTAGGAGTGGCAAAATTACAACAATTACACCTTGCTCAACATGTCTCTCCATTTGTTGCATCAATTGTCCAAGTTTTAATGATTGACTTGCAAGACATGGAAAAATACTCAACAATTTCATGGTCAGAATCACAAAATTGGTTGTTGCTAGACAGTTTGATGGCTCCATGCTTGTAATATCTCTTCACCCCCTTCTCATTATCATGTAAATGAGTTCCTTAGAATTCAAATTCATTTCTTTTTATTGACACTTAAATGGGTTCCCTATAATTCACATCCATTGCTTTTATACAATTCACATCCATTGGTTTTATATTGTTACTTTGCATAGATTATTGTCCTTTCATCCTTTGTATTTCGAATTTATGAAAATAATGTCCACCTAGGGGCAACATCGAGTTCACATTATTTCATCGCTATGGTGTTAGGCCAATGAAGGTTTTATCAAGCATTATGTTAATTCATTTTTAAAAAAGGGAAATTTAAGGCAATATTTTAACTGATATCTTTGTGTTGCATGAGCCAACCATGCTCAAATTGGATCTCTTGTGCACTTCATTAAGAGAAGGTAAGGTTTTTTTTTCAAGGAACATGGCCCTTTGGTAGAGCTCAATAATCAAGACCATACAATGTACAATTAAATTGAATGGATGCAATGTGAACTTAAGACTTTAGGAAAGTATCAATGCAACTTAAGTCAACTAAGATCAATTATGTTTAGCCATAGTGAACCAAAATTGACCATATCAACAATAGTAAATTGTGGTTAGAAATAGAGAACCATATTCAACCACACTAAACCAAAGTTACTTAAAGTCAACCATAATCTACTTATAGTCAACCAATCAAAACATAACCCTTGATGAACATTGCAATGTGATATAACCACTAAGAAACATTGCAATTCAACCTAATTCAATCAAGATGAACATCACAATGCAAAAAAACCATCAAAGGAATGTCCAAATCAACATAACCTTGTAGAATGTCATAATGCAATATAATCTTTCATCAACTTCACAATAGGGTGCAACCATTAAGGAACATACCAATTTGGCACAAGACAAACAAAATGAACATTGCAATGGGACATAACCATATTATGAGCCTCTTATTTCTGAATGTGACATAATATTCAAGTCAAATTATTAGTGTTGAAATGTAATATATTATTGTAGTCACCCACAATGTTGCAATGTGACATTTTCTTGAAGTCAACCACTTAATGTTGCAATGTGACATAATTTTCAATTCAACCCATAAACTAAAGTCAACCATATTCAACCTGAATCAACCATGCTCAACCGTAGTCACCATGGTCAACCATGGTCAACCAAATTTAACATGGTCAACCATATTCAATTTGACATAAGTCAATGAATATAAGTGTCACAATGTGACATATGAATTGGGGAATGTCACAATTAAACCAAACCCTTGACGACAATCACAATGCAACAAAATCCTTGATGGGTGTTTCCATGTGACACAACCATGGAAGAATATAGTAATTCGACATAAGTCAACTAAGATGAACATAATTATTGCAACATAACCATAGTCAATGATGGGTACCCATGGTAAAAAATAGTCAACATGGTCAGCCATAGTTAACCATGCACAACCATGGTCTAGAAAAGTCAATCATATTTGACCAAAGTTAAACATGGTCTACCATAGTGAAACATAATCATGGATGTCACAATGCAACAAAACTATCAAAAACACTACAATTTGACATAAGTCCACTAAGATGAATGTCACAATTTGATAGAACCATTAAAGAACATTGAAAATTTCACATACCCCTTTATGAATGTCATAATGAAACATAACCATGTTGAGTAACATAAAAATTCCATATAATCCAACTAAGATGAATATCATAATGCATCACAACCATTCAAGAACATCATGCTAAAACATAACCCTTAAGGAATGTCGCAAGGTGAAAAAACTATTTGTGAAGGTAGCAATGTAATGTAACCATTAATGAATATTGCAATTGGACATAAGACAATGACCATATTTTTTTTTTTTTTAACATGTGGTTCACAACATCGGATATCATTTCTCGCTACATCCACAGGAAACCTCCTTGAAATCTGCGAGAGAACATGGAGTGGTCGAGCATTTTCGAAG
>JASDQU010244117.1:53329-63873 GCA_032191745.1 Picea mariana | reverse complement strand
ATGCACTTATCCCCTTTAGTAAAGACCAAGTCATCACGTTGCATCCTCTTTATGCTGGGAATGCTAGTCTCAACTAGGTATTTACCTATAGGTATTCATTTCTCCTACTAACCCTAAATATAAAGGATTTTGAAGGAGGGGAGCATAGTTGTGTTCAAACTTTCATTTTTCCTTATTATTTATTCTTGTCAATATGCATAAATTTCTAGACTTATCCCATTCATTAGAGAACATAAAAGAGGTGCCACCACTGATGCCCATTAATTTGTATTTTGCCCTTCTTTGAGTCTAGGAATACCTCATCAACCTAGAGGTTCGAGTAGTAAAGACTGTGAGGGAAACACTTAAAGAAAGGGAATTAGCAATGGAGCAAGGAAATCTTGTAACTAAGGAAACAAAGGGAAAGGTAGGAGAAAACATAGGTTCAAATATTCTAGTTTAAGTGCATATTCCTATTCCATATGGTTTTCAAACTCTTTAAGGTAATATTTACAACTCGAATATTGTCATTACTTTCTTCAAGTATAGCTAAAGAGATTGTAATATAGTTGACATAATAGTTCATGAACTTAAATAATCCGTTTTGTATACAACGACTACCATAGCAACCAAGCTATAAATCTTATCGGGCCTTTACGAGTGTTGTATTAATACATTAATGAAGTGAGGAGTGTAGACCTTGGAGCTATAATCCCCAAAACTATAAGTGACCATGCATCAAGCAAAGACATTGGAATAATAACATGTCAATTAAAGTGGAGATATGCACTGCGTATGTTTCAATTAAGGTGGTGAACTAAAAAACCAGATTAATGTAATATCAAAAACTTAATCATATATACTATCTAAATAATATTACAACAATATGCAACATTACTTTCTATCTAACTAATGTTATTGTTAATTTCTCTTAACCTAACACTCGACCATTAATTTCGAGCAAAACATATTTACTAAATAATTGTTCAACTAGGTTATTAATGTTAAATCAACAGAAACAAATAAATGGAAACCAAAACACATTGCACAAATAATTTTGGGTAAATTACCCTTGGAAAAACCCCGAAGGGAAAACCAAATATGTGATTTTTATTATTATTCTGGGCTCTTGTCCTGGGAAAATGGCCCACCCGAGGAATACAAAAATAGCAGATAACCAATCCATACAAACCTCAAGATCAGTCCTTTGATCTTGCTGGTTGGTTGTTATCTCCCTTACAACCCCTTTGTTCATATCCTTGACCTCTTCCCTCCACACTTGGATGAATTTCCTTCTTCACCCAATCAATGAAAGATAATTCTCTCACTCTATGTGTATCTATTATGCCTCATCCTCTCACATAGGTTATCTTTTACAACCTTGAGTTTACCCTAAGTCCAAAACTCTATATCTCCTAAAGTGATCAACAATTGATATCTAATCTCGCGTTCACTTTAGATCTAACGACTATGACTTAATTTAATTACTAATGCCAAATACTTAGGAATTTAATTAAATTAAACTCACTTTATTACAAAAGTAAATTCATTTCATAAAGTGAATCTCCTAAGGTTCTGAGAGGAATTCACTCCCACATGTTGAAAAAAAACCACATGGAAGTACATGTATGATGCTACTAAAACATCAACACTCCCTCTTGGTGAGAAAGGTACTTATACCACCTGAAGGTGGCTCTGTTTTAGCTATCAGATCTGCTACCATGGCTCCTCTCCAATCCACTCATTTGGTTGCTCCCTTTGAAACGAAATTTATCCCTGCTATCTCGCTCAGACACGTCTTCAAAGAATCCCATTTGATCATGCTTGTAGAAGCATCCTGCATGGTTATCTCATACCATGAATGCTTCTTGAAAGACGTAGAAGGATGCTCCTTCTCACTTGAACCTAAAGGTTGACTCCCTCTAAGATGCTCAACCTTCAGACCTAATTCCTTCTTGTCCTATGTCACTTTGTTGCATGCCATAGATCACATAGGCTGTCCCTTTATCCTATATAAGTTTCTCTCTCTAACTCCAAGAACAATTGTTTTTTCTTTGCTACATCCTCTCGGCTTGATCAGTTCCTTTCCATACTGAAATAGTACATCAAATCCCTTCTCTTCATTCATTGATATTGAGAGCACACTCCTCCTGAGTTTTGACACGCATATCACATTCGTCACTCTTAACACACCTCCCGAATCCATCCGAAATGGAATTATCTGAGATCCCTTCACTACATGCTTGGTTCCCATACCAAGTTCCACATGCATGTCTGAGTCTGAGTCTATGAATCTCTCAAACAACTCCCATGCTCCTGTCATATGATATGTATCCCCACTATATATTAGTCATGCACCAGCTGATATGGTGCCCAAGGAAGTCTGGGAAATAGGTAAGAACTTTGTCTGTTCAAAATTCTTCGCAAACTCCTCTACTTAAGTCCCCGTTGATGCAATTACCTTTGGTTGCATCTTCTTTCTTCCTTTATTCCTCTCCAGACACTTTGAAGCATAATTTCCCCTCTTATGACAGTGAAAACACTTCAACTTACTTAAAGGTACTTCCCTATGCCAGCTTGTGAAGATGCATATCCACCTATGTTCATTCTAACCTTCCCTTTGCCTCTGTTTTCTTGACTAGAAAGTGAAAGGTTATCCACATAACCATCCTCCTATGGGCCTCCCAATGCCTCTTGATGAGTCTCCTCCTAGATGCAATCATCCCATAATCTCCCAAAGTCTAGAAACTTCTCTCGAGCACATATGTCTTCGATGAATGAAGTCTAAGGCTTAGTGAAACCATTCAAGGTCACCCTCACTACACATCTGTCACTGTCTCACCAAATCCCCCAGCTGATCACAAACCTAATTTATCTTAGTGAGATAAATGGTCACTAAATCATTCTTAGACATCTTGGTGTTCCTGAGTCAGTCCCTCAATACCATCTTCTGGTTCTCGTTCTTCCTGAAATAGATTCGTTAGAGTTGATAACATCGCATGGGCTAACTTTTTCTCAGAAAATGGAGGAATAAGATGATCCCTCATTGAATCTAAGATCATCCACATTTCCTTGGCCTCTCTTGCCTCATGCTTGGTTAACTATGCAAGATCTGTGAACATGGTCACTGCAGTCTCTGCATGACTCCACAATCCATTCTCCCTCAAGAAAAACATGATACATGCTTTCCATGGAAGAAAGTTAGAGGCACCCTCCAACCGGCCCTCATACCTCAGCTTGATTATTCCCATCTCAAAGATATGATTTGGAAAACACTAAAAATGTGCCTAAATAAAAAAACTTATTGGCTGCTTGGAATTGTTGCCCATTGCCTGGACCCCTACCCAAGGTTGATAACAACCTTCTACTGTTTCCTAGTGACTTATTTGGTCTTCCTCACTATTTCCCAATCCCTTATGGGTGTTGCCCAACTATTTTCTAGGCTGCCCAAAATTTTCATAGCTGCTTGACGACTCTCCTCGTTTCCTCACGACTCTACTCATTTCCCAACGACTGTCTCGGTTTGTTGACGACCCTACACTAGGTGACTCTACGACTTGTCGGTTGGTCAGTGGATAGTTGGTCAACACCTTTCATTAACTGACAATTGGTTGGTCATTTGTTGTTGGTCGGTTGGCTTCCTCTACAATATCGAGGCTTCTCTGCCTACCTTGTCACTTTTTTCCTTTCTCCCAGCCACTGCTAACCTCTGCTGCCTTCTCTCACCTGAAAAATCCTCTGCACACACCTCCCTTCAACTACCTCTTCCAACTCTTGTCCATGCAGGTCTGCTAGTGGCTAGCTATCAACTGGCTACTCGCTACAATTTGATCCTTCACCATGATTCTTATTCTAACATACCAAATCTCCCAGCTACTCCCTGCAGCTATAACATGATCCACCACCTCCATCTTTGCTACTCCATGTGTATCTAATACTCATCCAATCTTTGTAATCAACGATCCACACACATGCTACTGCAACACATATTGTACGACCTAATATCTACTTAGCAGCAACCAATCACAACCCGATATGATCCCTCAACAATAGATCTATAGCGATATGACGCAACCGTATGTTGCATGACCTGTACGAATCCTTTCTTTTCTTTTCTTTTTAATTATTCCTGTAGTTGCGAACCTGGAAAATAAAATTTCCTCGCTCCAAATCTCGATCCTGGTTTTCGTTAGAGACCAAGCTCTGATACCATGTTAATTTATATTAACCTTGCACCCGACCATTAATTATGAGAAAAACATATTTACTAAATAATAGTATAGCTAGGTTATTAACGATAAATCAACGAAAGAAAATAAATGGAAACCAAAACACATTTCACAAAGATTTCTGGGTAAATTACCCCTTGAAAAACCTCGAAGGGAAAACCATAAATGTGAGTTTTATTATTATTATTCTGGACTCTCCTTTTGAGAAATTGGCTTAGCCGAGGAATACAAAAATAACAGATTTATAACCTTGATTTTACCCTAAGTCCAAAACCATAGATCTGCTAAAGTGATCAACGGCTGAGATCTAATCTCGCATTCACTTTAGATTGAACAACTAGAACTTAATTTAGTTACTAATGCCAAATACTTAGACAATTAAATAAATTTAACTCACTTTATTACAAAAGTACATTCACTTAATAAAATGAATCTCCTATCCGATGCTACTAAAACATAAACAATTATAACAATTTGTAATATTAGTTATCTAAATGTAACATTTTTTCATTTCATTTTTGCACCATTAAATATTTCCATGTTTTTTAATTTCAAACATAGAAAATCACAAAATCACATTAAAAATTTGATATGATATCAACTGAGAATCAGATATAAAAAAAAATTGATGAACAAAAATTCAGATCTTTACAATAAACGAAAAAAATTATTTTGAAAAGTCGTTGCATAAATAATTAATATATGTTTTGATTTTCATACAACTTAATTGAAAAAATAACCAACAATAATCCTTCAATCCATAAAGCCAAAAACTAATAGGCATCTTAAAAATTCGAATCCATATAGTTGTTCCAATATGTAGGTAGAGTAGTGTAAGGGTGCCGAGCGCAACGATGATATTCACTTCTACTCCATATACATATATATAAAATATAAAATGACGTGTATTGATTTGCAAAGCACTCACCGGATGTACTATATGTGGAGATAGTACAATAGGAAAATACTTCGCATGGGGACTTGTACCTTGTCCAATAATCAAGTTGAAACATATGCTTTATTGTAAGGATGGGGAATAATAGTCCCGTGAGACAGCTCAGACGGTAGACAAGCGCACCTTTCTCTAAGTGTTGGGAGGAGGTCTTGTGATCAAACCTTGCTGAGTCTCCGGGATGGATATTGTAATGCTGCTATGTAAAAATATTGTATACTGTTGTATATAATCAAGAAACTTTCCCGTGGAAAAAAAAGATGGGGAATAACAAGGAATCAATGATATAATCTTTCATTATGGTTGGTGACTCCAAAACCATCATAAATTATATGAGTTTGAATTTTAATCCAATAGATAAGTCTTTTACATTCAATATAGCTAGAGTTTATCAAGAACTTAAATATTTTTTTTATTTTATTTATTTTATTATGTCTTGCATGAGAATAATAGGGAAGCTTATCAATATGCTAACATGGATTCATTGTTAAAAATGGGGTTCTTAATGTTAATGGAGTCATTAAATGTAATTCAATTCTTTTTATTAGTATGCTAATATAGCTTTATCGTTAAAAATGGAGGTTTTTATTGTTAATGGAGTCATTAACCATAATCCAATTCCCTAAGCATGTGTACCAAGACATGTAGTAATCATTTAAACCATCAAATGGCTCGATGGTTGTGATAAGATTTAATCCAAGTGCTGGGAAAATTATGTGATAAGATGTATGTCACATCATCGCATTCCTGGAGTAATTGTTGTGCATGGATTTGAACTTTGGGCCTGGTGATATAACTAGTCAAGGTGGTAGTATAACAAGGTGTAATGGGGCATCAACTATGCAAAATATGAAAGGTCATGTGGTGTGGTCTAGTAAGAGTTCATGTTTTTTTTGGTAATGGTTTCATTTGTCTCAGTGTTTCTAGCTCCAAGCAGTTTCTAGGGGTGTATTCCTCTCTGATATTTCTCTATGCATGGAGTTTTCTTGAGGTTACAATTCAACACGGACTCGAGAATATTGACCAACAAACTTGCTTAGTTTCCTATAAATTTGTCTATTCCTACAGTTTGCAGTTGGAATTCAGTTCTCTATTGCTCCAGAATAATATTTTGACATTGGTACAATTTCAATGGACTACAGAGAACTTCAAGACATCAAAAGAGTCCTTAGAAGCCATGAGGAACAAATACAATGCAATTGGTCATATATATATATATATATATATATATATATATATAATGTCAGTTCTAAAGTTTACAACAATGAATGCCCAATCAATTCTCAAATTGCAGTGATTATGAATACTCTTATAGAATAGAGGCAAAAGATTGTTATTCTTGAAACATAATGCAATCTACTCAGGAATATGGTGATAAACTTAACTAAGAGAAATCAATCAATAATATCTACTCAAAGACGGTTGAATAATTCAAACTATAGAGAACCAAAAGAAGATGAAATGTGCATCAATTATCTAATAATATGAACGTCGTAAAACATGATTGCCTTTATAAATGTTGAACAAGATAAAACTCCTAAATCCCATGCGTACTATGTTTCTTAAGGTTCTTAAAATTATAGAGAATTTTATATGAAAAATAAATAGTATTTGCTATAAACATGTTATTAGAATTGTCTAGAATTTTATATAAAAATATAAATTTTCTATACTATGAACATGTTATTTGTAAGTCTTTTTACTTGGAAAACTCAAATTAAACCTCTAATAAATATAATCTTATTACAAAGTTTTTGCAAATTTATATTAATATAACTTTCTTTATTTGAAAATTTATATTAATATAGCTTTCCCGTTAAATAGATATATGTCCACAATAATGGAGCCTTAACAAACTTGTCCCGTCCATACTAATGGAACAACAAAATTTTCCCCACGGTGTTTTTGGGACATGGACTTTGACACTCTATAGGACTTTTTAGGATTTTTAAGTCATTTAAGCTTTATGCTCAATTTTTATTGGTTTACAATTACTTACACAATTTGTATTCAAAAATTTTAAGCATCAAAACCTAAACATTTTTTAAAATCTTAAATAATTTAAAAAAAAATATTGAAAACTTTATTAAAATTCTAAACAATTTATTAATTTTTTTTTCAAAAACTAGGGTCACTTTGTTACACATTATTAATTATGTTATTAATGTATCTAAAATATAGTGCAATGTATATTTAAAATAAGTTTCAGTGGGTCTAATGGTTAAGAACATGTGTTTCCTTCTAAGAGGAGTCCCTTGTCCCACAAACAAGAGGGTCTCATACACCAATTTGGTGTCTAGGTTGGGCCTAATGGTTAAGAACATGCGTTTCCTCTTAAAATGTCACAAGTTCAAATCCAAAGAGAAGTAGGGTATATATACCTTTGTGGAGGGGATCCCTTATCCCACAAACAAGGGGGTCTTCTACACCAATTTGTATATAGGTATATAATATAAATTGTAAATAAGCTTAAATATAGAAGTGTACCAATTAAATTTAGTTTGAATGATTAAGATAAATGATTTTATTCTTCCATCCTAGTTTAATTTCTATATAGAAATATAGAAGTTTACAAATGGATTTAGTTTGAATGATTAAGAGAAATAATTTTCTTCTTCCATCCTAGTTTAATTTTCATATAGAAATTTATCATATGTTAATTGAATTTAATTTGGTATAGAAATTTATCATATGTCAATTGGATTTAGTTTGAATGATTAATAAAAATGACTTTATCTTTCTATCAGAGTTTAATTCCCATACATCCAAACTTAATTTCCACAAATAATTACTATATACCATATTGTTGACCAATCCAAATTTAATTTCCACAAGTAAACTTAACGTATATGGTTGTAATGATTTTAACCGTATTGTTGTAATGTCTTTAACCCAATGGGTATCAAGCATCGCTGAATATGAGCTCATTTGAAGCACTTTATGGCAGAAAGTGCAATACTCCAGTAAGCTGGGATAATCCAGCTGATAGAGCAATAGTTGGGCCAGAGTTGCTCAAGGAAATGGAAGAGAAAATGCTGAAGATTAAGCAGAATTTGAAAGCTGCCCAAGACAGGTAGAAAATTTATGCTGATAAGAATAGAACCCATAGAGAGTTTGAAGTAGGTGATCGTGTTTTCTTGAAAGTGAAAACCAACAGAAGTTCCCTGAAGTTGGGAAACTGTTCGAGGTTGGCAGCCATATTTTGTGGGCCATTTGAAATCCTAGAAAGGATTGGGCCAGTTGCATATATGCTTGCATTACCTGCATCCATGATTGTACATAATGTGTTTCATGTTTCATTGCTTAAGAAATATATACCTAATGCTAATCATGTTATTGATTGGAATGTGATTCAGGTGGAGCAAGAAGGCGTCTTGCAAGTGCATCATGTGCGCATATTGGACCGGAAGAGAAAACAACTCTGGAATCAATCCATAGGACTTGTAAAGATCCAATGGACTTGGTACGGTCCTGAGGACGCGACATGGGAGCATGAGGATGTTATGCGAGCAGAATACCCACATCTTTTTGAAGATTTTGGAAATCTTGCTGATGTTGTGTAAAGAGTTGCACTGAGGACGGTGCAAAAATAAGGGGAGGGGATTGTAATATCCCCAAGGACGAGCCCCTGATGTATTTATGAATTGTAAACATGTTTTGTAGGACGATGATCCGAGTGTTGATAAGTTAGTGGGCTTATGTGTTTATTGGGATAGAGAGCCTAGGATGCTAAGGCCAAGAGCCTGTTTTGTATATGTAATTATGAAAAATTATTAATAAAATATAAACACCGTTGCATGCAGACCGACCACGAAGAAAGAGTGACGAGGGACTAAGCTTCCACAAGTTGGGTAAGGGAAATGGGGCTGAAAGGTTAGAAAGAGGGGCTAAGCTTAGGGGCTTAAGTCCTTGAGGATAATAATTTATTATTATTCCAAAGATGTGTGAAAGACATGTTTTTTTTATCCTAAGTCCCGGGAGAGGCAACACATGCAACTCCAACGTGTGCAAAAAGGGAACGCATGTAGATCCAGGAAGACAAGTGTCGACCTGGGCGCATGCAGTTAAAGCTGAAGAGTCAGCTCGTGTTGGGGGTTCGTCCTCCATTCTCCCATCCGATGTCTATCATGTTTGGTGTCTGCGTCTGATCTCTGCATACACTCACATAGCTCTGAAGCTAGGAAACTGTGAGGCCGACCTGTGATGTTTTTCTGAGAAGCCGACGCATCCTCCATCTGAACCCGTTTTGCGTCTGTGTTGGAACTTTACATAACCATGCACATCTAAAAAACCAGTCGAGAGGGAAAATACGACTTGTGTGTTCTGTGAACCCAGTTTATCCACAGTGCAAATCTGAGTTCGTGCCTTAACCATTTGGGTTGTTGTCCCGTGTATGACCTGAGTCGTGTGGCATCATAACTATGGGTTGTTGTGGCCGCGCAGTTCCTAGATTGAGCGTGACTTGCTGTCGTCATTTGTTCCTTACTGAACCTTGTTGTTTCCCTCACTGTGTTGAAACTGGTTGAAGAAGCGGTTTGTCGAGCCTGTGGTTGAAGAGGCAGGTTGCCAGGCCTGTGAGCAGCTCTCTCTAGGTGAGAGAGTTTGCTGGAAAGTGGTTTTCTCCCATTGAAAGTCTAGCACCAGCTACAGAGCTCTGAGAATTCCTGATGCGGTCTCTTGCCGAGACCCAGAGAGGGAGGTGAAGCAGCCGATGGACTGTGTGACAGTGAAGGTGTATATTCCCGGGTGGAACATGCATGTGGGGAATGAGAGTTCGTGAATAGTGGGCGTAAGAAGACTCATGGAGAGAATTCATTCAGTTGCATTGTGCGGTTTTCCTGTAACCTCATCCTAGTCTAGGATTCTCTTGCTCTGGGTGGAGCTTAGTCCCAGCTCGGGGGTAACCCACTGTTGAGTGTGATGAGCAACGTGGTCTAAGACTAGGAGGTTCGTGGAAGGTCTGCGCGTAGTTGGTGGTGGTACTCCAGTTTAAAAGATAGATATCAATTATGTGCCTAATTATGTATTTTATGTGATGCTTGAATGTTATCATGTATTTTGTTGCATGTGGATTTACTGTTAATCTTGTTTGAATCCGACTTTGTGTTATGTGTTTTAAATTGATTAAAATGCCTTATATATATGTATGTGTGTGAATGTTCCGCGTAATAGTGTCGCTCAACATGTTGGTGATCAACATGTTGGTGGTTGGGAACGTTACAAATGTCTTTAACCCAATTGTTATTGTTAACTAAAATGACAGCCAATTTATATTGTTGTAACCACTTTATGCTCTATTGTTTACCAAGATGACCGTTGGGTGGCTATAACTAGAGATGACTACTTGGAAGTAATGGAGATGTTAGCTAGTTGTTAGCACCAGT
>JASDQU010244116.1:50271-70203 GCA_032191745.1 Picea mariana | reverse complement strand
TGCCATTGACTCTATAAATTCAATGCATACTCTTCATATAGGTATCAACTATTGGTTGTTGCACAACAATCTCCTTAGTATTTATACTTATAAAAGGCCTTGGAAAATTATCTGTGAGTCCCCTTCACTCATCATAGATTCACTACTTGACCCTATCCCTTCCTTTGTCTTTGTCTTCGTTAGAAGAGGAAGTTTCATGGAAGAACTTGAGACATTACCATTTGCAAAGGTTGAATTATTGAGAGAATTTTTGGTTTTCTGAGTCGTAGCAGGTGATGAAATGTGGGAATGAAAAGACTCTCTTGCTAAGATACTCTTATGTTTTCCAACACCATGAGAATTATTCTCTTCACTCAAACTTGTCGTAGTAAAACTTAAAATTCTCATATTCGATGGATTCTAAGATACTATACAAGGATCTGCATGGTTCTCATTTGTTGTATTATATGAGGATCTGCATGGTTCTCATTTGTTGTATTATATGAGGATCTGCATGGTTCTCATTTGTTGTATTATATGAGGATCTACATGCTTCTTGTTTGTTGTATTCAACACCATGTCATATTTATATTCTATAGTAGGACTTACACCTAGATGTAAAAACAATGCTCTAGAAAAATCATTCTAGCCCACTACCATGTGATCAATCTTTCAATCATCCTCGAATTTCATACCAGGGGATGCCATCTTGAAATATTTTGAAACCGGTTGTTGATTCTTCTTTGCAACCTAGATATCTGAGAACTTTATTTGTAATCAACATGTCACAATTCCTCCACAGTACAATTGAGCAACATAACTTTTAAGCTTACATACAACGTTAGAAAAGGGATTCCCTTGACACTCAGATGAAGATAATACATGATTCATAAGAGTAAAACTATCAAAATCACATTTAAGTAAAAGTTGTTGATATACACCGATCAATACCATTAATTTTAAAAGGTGAAACCTCAATTCACATGTATTTATTGCAAAGAATAATTTGTGATGTGTCATAATTGTACTATATTTTTAGTCATACAATTTTGGTACTACAACCCAATTACATAGTCAACAAATTTAACCACACCAAATTTATTGTATAATTTTGGTGCTTAGGTAGTTTTAAAAGGTGATACCTCAATTGGCACCTATTTATTACAAAGAATAATTGGTGATTTGTCATATACATACTATACTTTTAGTCATACAATTTTGACACTACAACCCAATAAAATAGTCAATAAATTCAACCACGCAAATATTATTAAGCAATTTTGATGTTTAATTATTGTTACAAACACGAGCCAAAACAACATAATAGTATTGGAGAATTCAATGATTTACATGTAAAAGCCTAACAATCATGATGAATCATATATTTTTTGGTTTTTCTCTTTATTTAACATTATTAACTTTAATGTAACATCATTATTAACTTTATTAATGTAACATTATTAGCTGTAATAACTTTATCATTATTAACTTTATTAATCTATTCATTGCCCAATAAGCTTAAGTCAAAATGGTTGTTACAACCGAAGGAGTGGGATCACCTGATGGAGGAGGAGGAGGCCAATGACCCTGGAAAATAGAAAACCAGTTCAAATTTACAATGGCGGGAATTATCCAGTTATGTGTATGGAGGTGATTCCGACACTGGTTTAGTTTAGGTTTAGAAGGTTTTGGCTATCTACAACTTTTAACTACCTGGTAGCTTACTTTTCCTAGGTTTTACGCTCAGTGGATTTTTTGGTTGGAGGTTGGTGCCCGTTTTATTTTATCTCTTCACTAATCGATCCTCGATTGTTAGTATCGGTTTTTTAACTTTTTTTTAGACTTGGCTGGTGGATCGACCTCTCCTTGGGCTTACTACTTTACTCTGTGAGTTAGTTGCCCTTTTGGGAAACTGTTTTGAAGTCTTATATTTCTTGTGCACATTTATTACTCTAGCCACGGAGTTAGGTTAGTGGTTTACAGGTGGTCATTTGGCATTTTACGCTGAGCAAAGTCATTAACTACATTTTCTTCTTGGAATTTGGGGTATTATCATCCCTTGATCTCCGTCCTTTGTTTCGAGTGGATTACAAGTGGAACCCTTATGGCACTTAGCCGAATGGAGTTAATAAGTAAGGAAGTAAATGACTTATTAAATGAGCCAGAGGACTTATTTTGGTTGGTGGAAAATGTAACTACTGGTATTACAGGAAGGGATTCTGCGAGTTCTCATTCTGTTAGACAGGAAACACTTACAGAGCTTCTTGCTCCGAAAATAAACCGCAGTAATATTTCCTCTTTAACACCTTCTTTGGATATGTTATTACCTTCTCACGTTGATTCTTCGCGGGCGACGAGGAAACCGGTGTTGGGGTATAACTTACAGAAAGCCAAGGGGAGCTCGGCCTCTTTGCCTTCGAGTATTAAAGCGAAAGGCACTGCTACTATCCACAAGGGACGTAAACAGTGGGCGGAAAAAAAAACTATTAAAAGAGTGGTCCTAGGTTCTGATATAGGCCCGGAGGACACTTGTCGGATGGCCCTTTGTGGTATTGTTGGTAGATTTGCCTATAGTAACTTGAATGCGGAGAAGTTATCAATCTGTTTAGAGCGGGTCTGGCTACAGTGATTGGTTATGTGCAGGAGGTCTTTTTTCTAACTAAAGGCTAGTTAGGTTTTCTATGCAACTTTCTTGAGGATGTTGCTACACTATTAGAGGGGATTTGGGTAAATGGAAATAACAGTTTTGTGTTAAAAAGGTGGTGGGTAACATTCAACCCATAAAGAGAGTATTTCTCCTTTCGTCATTTTGGGGTTTTGTTACCGGGACTCCCACTGTTTTTATGGAATGAGGGGACACTCTTGGCGATTGGGAATGCCCTTGGTAAATTTTTAATGGTGGACAGAGAAAATCTTGTTGCCTCTGCTCATAAAGTTTGTAAGGTATTGGTTGAATTAGACATTCACAAGGGACTGCCAAAGACTTTAGATATTGAATGGAGGAGTAATCATATCCGACAAAATTTGGATTACCTCGGCATCCCCTTTCGGTGCAGCATATGCAAGAGTACTTCACATCTCAGGAGAGATTGTAAAGGATACACTGCTGAAGATTTGATTCAGGAAGACTCTGAATAGAGTTTTAGCTTGCCTGACTTGTCCATGGAGACGGGCCTTTCTAATTTCTAGGCAGCTCATCCTGATTGTGCAGACCCCAGTTACAAGGATTGTATAAACTTAGTGTCGGGTAAGCTTCTTACTTAGTGTCCTATCTTTTTTAATTCCTTGTCTGTTTGGGAAAGAGAGGTTATTAATTCTTCAGTGTGGCTGAAGAATGTGACTATGAAGGCTGCCTCATCTCTTTCGAATGATAAGGAATGTGATGGAAATATTGACCAGTCTTCTGGTAGCCCTGATCCACTACGTTTTGTCCCTTTTACTTCTCTGATTGTGGTTCCTGAGTCTACCTATGTTATTCAAACTCCCTCATGTGAAAAGGTTACCTGTTGTAGTCCTTCTCTTGATTTATCCAATCATAATGGAGATTACAGTGTCCTGCAGTCCTCTCAGAGGGCTTCGAGTCTTCTAAATTTTCCTCCTGGCTATAGGGAACTTGAAGAAGGGGAGTCCACTCTTTCAGCGGTACTTGATTGTTGATAATGATTCCTCTATGAAGTTACCCGTGTTTCTTGGGAAGTCAGTCATTGATGGAGAAGTTGGGAGTGGGGAGGCTAGCTGTTCGAAGTCTATGGTTGTAAAGGCCAGGAAAGAGTATGTATGGTCTAGGGGACTAGGCATTGATACCTCCCTGATAAAAACAAGAATTGCTCGTAAAAAATCGACACTTGCTACCGTTGATCCTACTATTCTGATTACAACCACCAATGGTGGGGCCCTTAGAGCTTTGAAGGCCCTTGCTAGAAGGAAGTAATGATTCTTCTCACTTAATTTAAGAGGGACAGGAGGCACCCTAAAAGTAGCCTTGGTTCTATGTGCTTTGGATAAGACTCGTCCAAATATTGTGTTTTTACAGGAGACTCTTGTACTTTCGGAAAAGGCTCGTTCCTTCTTCCATTCTCTCAGACCAACTTGATTAAGTTGTGCAGTTAACTCTGTTGCTACCTCAGGTGGTTTATTGGTTTCGTGGGATCCTAATTATTTTGATTTGGTTCCGTTTCTTACTTGTGGTGGGATATTTTTGTCAGGATATTGTTTATAAAGTCGACGATAGATTAATTTCCTTAATGTTTATGGACTGTGCTTGGAGCGCAAGTATTTATGGGAGAAGCTGGATTCGTCAGGATTGTTGAACATAAAAAGTCTTATCCTAGCAGGTGACCTTAATATGACGTTATCCTCTGAGGAAATCTGGGGTGGTAATGTCTTATTGGGACATCTGGCTTTGTTCTTCAATAATTTTTTTCATAAAAAAAGCTTATTGACATTGTGCCGGGGAAAATAGTGCCTGCTTGGCGCAACAGTCGTTCGAGGACTGATTTCATAGAAAAAAGACTTGATATATCTTTACTATCTGAAGATCTTATTGTATCAGTTGGCATTTATAGAGCCTGGGTGGAATACCCATTCATCTCTGATCACACATCAATCCTTCTTCAACTGTACTTCCCCCTATGTATAAAGCTTACCCTTTCAAGTTCCATCTTTTGTGGACTCATGAGAATGATTTTATTTTGATGTTACAAAATCCATGAAAGCATCCTAAATATCTAAATGAGTCTGGTAAGAAAACGTGCTTGGTATGGAAACTAAAAGACCTAAAGTCATTACTAAGTGCTAGCAAAAGAATCGAAAGAAGCTAAAAAATTCTCAACTCTGTAGCCTGGAGCATGAGATATCTTTCAGGATTGAAAATATGGTGGCAGGTTTGAGTAATTCTCTGTTGGAGCTGTCATTAAAAGATTTGGAGATGGAAAGAAACAACTTACTAAAATAATCAGAGGAGCTTTGGCGCCAACGAAGTCGGGCGACCTGGATCAAGAGCGGTGACCTAAATACTAAATTCTTCCACAATTTCGCGATTTTCAAAAGAAATTCTAAATTTATGTGGGAAATAAGTGGAGAACAGGGTCAAATCTACAGGGGACAGGAGAACATCAAATTAGTTGCACTGAATGATTTTAAATATTTTTATAAGGAACAGAGGGGGTCATCGATTAATGAACAGATCAGGGTGGCGGCTTTATTTCCAAGAATGATGGTAGACTCAGAAGATGAGGAACTTTTCAAGCCCATGGACAAAGAGGAAATAAAGAAGGTTTTAAAAAACTTTAAATTTGACAAGAGTTCGGGCCCGAATGGATGGATGGTGGAGTTCTTCAAGCATCATTTAGAAATTGTTGAGGATGACTTGTTGGATATGGTGGAAGAATCTAGGCTTAAAGGATTGATTCCAGGAACACTAAACTCTACTTTCATTACTCTGATTCCTAAAGTAAATAAGCCTAACCAGTTTGGGGACTTTAGACAGATCTCGCTGTGTAACTTAAGTTATTAAATCATTTCAAAGGTTATAGCAGATCAGATTAAACCATTTTTATCGAGATCACTTTCGGAGGAATAGTTGGGATTCCTCCAAGGGAGACAGATTCAAGATGCCATATATACTGTGCATGAATGCATACATAGTATTAAAAAGAAGAAGTCAAAGTCATTGGTATTAAAATTGGATTTACAAAAAGATTATCATTGTATAAATTGGGATATGCTGTGAATGATTCTTCTCCAGATAGTTTTGGGCCAGAATATGACTAATTGGATCATGAGATGTGTGGTTTCTTCAACATTCTCAGTTCTGATTAATGGAGAGGCAACCGACTTCTTTAAGAGTGACTGGGGTATAAGGAAAGGATGCCCATTATCTCTATTTTTATTTATTCTAGTAATGGAAGGCTTGAGTCTTTTCCTGAAAGACAACCAAAATGAAGGTAGATTGTCTGGTATAAAAGTGTCAAGGACCATAAAGATTTTGCATATTCTTTTTGTTGATGATGTGGTCATTATGACTAATGCAAATATGCAGGAATGGTGGGAAATCAATAAGATATTGAAAAGTTTATGTCTGTCTTCTGGTCTATCTATCAATGAAACTAAATCTACATTTCATCAAGCGGGATTATCGGATCTGGAACTGTTAGCATATAAGGCAATTTTCCCATACAATTTCATGGAGCTGGATCAGGGTTTCAAGTACCTGGGCTTCTTTATTAAAGTTGGATTTCAACACAATGAAGAATGGGGTTGGTTGATTAAAAAGGTGGAAAAAAAATGGGTGCTACAGGTGGTTATCCATTGGAGGTAGATTTACGCTTTTGAAAGCTGTATTGGAGAGCCAACCAATTTATTGGTTATCACTTGCGGTGGTCCCTAGTTCTATTCTGAATTCTCTGAGAAAATTGATGTATAACTTTCTTTGGCGAAGAAATAATGAGTCTCATCAAATACATTTGTGCAAATGGGAATGGATCGCGCTTCCAAAATCGTTTGGAGGATGGGGCATCAGAAATATTTTTGATTTCAGTAAATCTTTGGCTGCAAATACTCTTTGGAGAGTACTTAATGGTAATGGGATTTGGCATAGATTCATTTGTGATAAGTATATCCATGAAATTTCTGTGATAACCTAGCTTAGATCATCCTCTTTTCAGGTTAGTGGGGTTTCTAGAATTTGGAGTGGATTGGTTAAAGTTATCCAGCTTATCACCCATGGTTTGTTCTGGATTCCCGGTAATGGTAATCAAATTGCATTAGGAAAGGACAGGATTTTGGGTATGGGCAATTCATCTTTCCTTTATTTAAATTTAACCAATGCATTAAACCTTCAGAATGTTAAGACTCTTGCACAGGTCAGAATTCCTACAGAAGATCAGTCTTCCTCTTATAATTGGCAAGGTAGCAGCGACTTGGGGCTCATCGGTGAATTGGACAATGAATGGGATCATTTTAGATTAGCACTTATTAATTCGGGTGCTCTTATTACAAAAGAAGAAGATATATTAATGTGGGCTGGAGGTGATGATTCGGGTATCCCAAGAGTAATTTTTTTTTATCTTAGCATCATTAAATCTAAAAATCTGAACAAGGTAGAGATCTGGAGAAGCACCATTTGGAAATGGAACATGCCATTAAAGATGAAATTGTTCTTGTGGCTTGCCATGGAAGGTAAAATACTTACCTGGGAATCCTTACAAAAGAGGGGTTGGGAAGGTCCTGGGCATTGCCCTCTATGTAAGAAGGAGTCATAATGCATATCTCATCTCTTCATTTCCTTTGCTTTTGCAAGAACTATTTGGGATTTAATGATTAAAGATTTAAAAATTAAGTGTTGCTGGATCGGAATTAACTTGTCTGAGTGCATAAAAAACTGGATTGAAGACAAATTGACACCTTCTCAAATTTCTGCTCATATTTGTTAGCATATTTGGCATGAGCGAAATAGATAAATCTTCGAAGAGTCCAGTCCTTCTATTATAATTGTGATCTATAAGACGAAGGCTCTAGTAAACTTTACTTCCACAAAAAAAAGACAAGCTTCCTCGGGATATTATGGTTACTCATAACAGTGAAGATGCATTAGCTTGGTTCGATGGGGCAGCGCTGAAGGAAGGCAACATGTGTGGAGCTAGTGGAGTCATTAAAACAATGGATGCTTCAGTTTATAAGTGAACCCTTAATTGTGGTAGTGGTACAAACACTAAAGCAAAACTCTTAGGTGCTTGGGCAACACTTTTGCTTGGAAATCGTCTATCTATTTCTAGTATCCATGTGATGGGTGATTCGAAAGTTATAATAGAGTGGCTACTTAACAAAGGCAGACTCCAGGTTTGAGCATTGGAAGGTTGGAAAAATAGGATCAAGGAATTAACAAAGTTGTTCAGATCCATAAAATATCAACACATTTTCAGGGATTTCAATGATGAAGCTGATAAACTATCAAAGTTAGCATTGGTAGAGAATGAAGGCTTTTTATTCTATCACCAATGGATCAATGGAGTTGAGGGACCTAGGGACCTAGAAAGCAAATCCGAGTCCATTAGTAACTTTTTGAGGATCCATTTCTATGTTCAGCATGATAGTTTATAGTGGTAGTATTTTTTGTTGATAGTTGTATATTTTGCTGTTCAATTAGCGATATGACACTTTTTGTTCAGTTTAGATAAATTTGTGTTAAAGACTGATTTGCAAGCTACTACTTGTATGGGGATAAGCATATATATGTATCTTTTTGAAAAGATTTTATAGATGGAATCTCTTTTGACGAGATTCAAGATGTAAAAGAATTATATAATAATATAATTGAGCCAATTTTTTCCTGGAAAAAAAAGCTTAAGTCAATTAATTTTGAGGTGGAGCCAAGATAATCACCGAGACTTTAGTCTTTATGGATCATGATAATCGCCTTTGAATGTTGAAATAAACTTCAACAATTGCAACACAAAAAATGTTGATGTTGGACCAACTTCTCGAGAAAGGCACCAGCGGAGGCTTTCGCAAAGTGTCGGACTTGTTGAGATCTGAATGTTTCTATTATCTTCTCAAAACCTTTATACGTAAGGTTTCATAACATCTCTATTGTTCCAAATATTTCTTAGGGTTTTGTAACGAGACTAAATTTACTTAGGGTTTAATAATTATTTTTTTATTGGTCATAACATTTTAAGAAACCAAAAAAAGGTTTCGTGAAAATGGAGTTCACATTATTGATTTTGTGATTGGGTTTATAATCTACTACATTGTACATAACAATGTATAGTAAATTGTTTATAACCTTTGGTAGTGAGATGGTTTATGTACGATAAGCTAGTTTTTATGTGGTTTTTATGCGATTATTGCAAGCAGGCAATTCCACTTTGGATTTGCAAAATTGATTAAAGGGTTGGGACGGAGGTTTCTCTATTTCAACATGTTTTACACAAAATTTCTTCTAGAAGACAAGGTTTATAAGTCAAAATATGTAAAATATGAAAGAAGAAAGCATAGGTGTAGATTTTTGTAAAATATGAAAGAAGAAAGCAAAGGGTTAGCTTTTTTGGCAGGTTAGAGAATGCATTTACATCATAATGAAAATAAAGGATTTAAATATTTCGTACACCAAAAGAAAATAAATAACAAAATAATGATATAAAAAATTCCAGTTAAATATTGGTTAACAATACTTCAATCCTGAGTTAATTATTCTCATAGAAAAACATAATGATGATTTTGATGAAGTGCATTGATATCTAGTAACTCTGCTCTAGAAAATATATTCACTCTCAATAAACCTAAAATATTGCACGTATCTCCAATCACATTAGGGAAATTGTCAAATCATTAAGATCATATGAGAAAAAAAATGTACATTGAAACACAATCTAAACATATCATCCTTAGTTATAAATGAAATATGTATAGTGCATACATGCTCTGAAACTTATTGGGATGGTTTTCAAAATGAAAGGAAGCATATCTCAATCTTATTGAACCGTTTTTGCATTATATTTCTCACCATTCGAAGCATACAATAACATGGACATACCAATAGGACCTTCAATGTCAATGTTATTGCAGCTCCTTTCAAAATGAAAGGAAGCATATCTCAATCTTATTGACCCGTTTTTGCATTATGTTTCTCACCATTCGAAGCATACAATAACATGGACATACCAATAGGACCTTCAATGTCAATGTTATTGCATCTCCTGGTACTACCAACCCATTGCAACATCATAGATCGATGAGAAGAAGAATAATATTTTATCTTCAAAAGATTTTTGTTTTCACGGTGTCCTTAATTTTTTCTTCATTTATTTTCTCTTCAAACATAAATAAAATGCACAAGGATCCAATTCCCCCTTAAGAGAAAAACAAATCAATCGAATCCTAAAACCCTTAGCTAACTATCAACAATATTTTAAACAAAATAAATAAAACTTAATTTCATCACAAACAATAACAATACCCATACCTGCAACAAGATCCAAGAGGCCACAAGCCAATCCAGATGAAAGATGCACATAACCAACAAATAAATAATGGGACTTTACCTTGGGGTTAACCCTTATATCGATAATCCAAACAAAAATTAAACCATAACTACCAACCATTCAAGCTATGACGATGGGAAAAATCGATTTCATCACAATCTCAGGCCTTACCACAACCATGGATGCCATGCCCACATCATTATTGGTAGTCCTATATGCAACTTCCATGCCTACAAATTTACAATAAACAGGTACCTCCAGATCTGGTATGTTCTTGGATTCAAATGTCCGACCTATGACATAAATAGTTCCATAATAAAAACAAAAGGCGAGAAGAAAAAACAATCGATCTAAATTTGGAGAAGGGGAAATTTAAAAGGTTAGGAGGGGATATAGGAGAACACAAGTGTTGTGGCCCCGAGGAAGCCAAAGAAATGAACAATCTCATCGCTACTGAATGTTTTCACCATTTTAACTAAGGTCTAGGATGAACCTCTCATTGGGACTTTGAAGGTTTTTGAACCATGTTATGAAAGGAATCAAACTTATAGAAGTGCTTACCATTAATTAGAAAAACTTCACGCTTCGGCTCTCAAAATCCACTACTCATGATACCAAATGTTTTATCTAATATCTTTCATTATCAATGATCTGTGTTGTATGGGAATGTTTTATCTAATCTCTTTCATTATCAATGATCTGTGTTGTATGGGAGATTGTACAGGAAATTGTAGCTTAATACTTTCTCGGGCATTTGGGAAGCTTTGGGCAGAATGAAAGATGACATTGGTCGTTTGAAGTTGAAACATGAGAGTTTGTATGTTCGTATCACGAGTCAATGACTAAATAACCCTATTAAATAACCCTAACCATTAGTTCCAAGGGTTCACGTGAAATATGAAATGAGGTCCAAACATGGCATCCAACATTACAACGCTACCCAAATGTGGCATCCAACATTACCATGCTTGCTTTAATTGAAACACATTCCAAACGTGGCATCTTGCATTACTGCACTGACCATTGCACACATCACATCTTTGAATTGACCTTTGCACACATCACATCCTTAAAAATGTGGCCAAAATTAAACGCCTCCCCAATATGACACATGTGACTCATTGAATTAATTCTTGATTCTTTCTAATAACTTAAATGTGGCGATCGGTAGCCAGGGTAATAGTTTTTTAGTCATATTAAGTAAATGTGGAAAAGTAAATAAGTAAATGTATGTATTTATAAATGCAAGAAAGTTATGAACATTAAATCCCATTCATTAATTTAATAATGATGATGAAAATATACCAACATCTTTAATTATTGACCATAAGATTATAATTTGTAATTAAGAGAGTGATTAATTCATCAATTTCAATAAGAAGATTCCTATTGACATAATGGACCGTCCAAAAGAATGAAATGAGTTAATAAAAGACAATGTAAAATCTTATATTAATTTACCCTTTTCCCAAAGTAATTCATTTAAAAAAGCAATTTCACCATAACAAAAAAAAAAGATCACTATGGTAAGAACCCACAAGAGTGGATAAATTTTTTTTTGTCACACGACCATCAAACCCATTCAAAAAGTGTGTATGAGTTTTAAATCGTATCATTGCACATTAAACCATGATTCAACCAATGCATATGAGTCTTAAATCATGTCATTTTGCATTCAACCAATGCATAATGTTGCACAAAATGATGGCCTCAATCCTCAACCCGTTGCCCCCTCCCTAGTTCTAGAACCTAATGATGTTCTCACCACGCCATAACCAATTAAATGTGAGATAATTCATTTATCAAACAATTTAAGAAAATAAAAATGTGTTACTTAAACTATTTAAGAAGATAAAAAATTGTTAAACTATAGATTGACATCCTATATGGTCCTATCAAGAGGATTTTCTCATCGCTATATGTCCCGGAGGGACATAAAAATAGAAGTTGTAATTTGATTTGTGATCTATATTCTCACTTTTTGTGAACTTATAATTGTAATATTACATACAAGTTATTGAATATAACATTAATATATAATAACCTCAAACTTAAAAAAATGAAATATTAATTATTATTAATAATAAATTAGTTATACAAAATAACATGATGGTTATAATTTGTTTGAATATTTTTTAAATCCTTATTATTAATAAGTACATTGAAGGCATTCTTTTAGGGGGAGTTTTCTCTCGACTTTTCGTCGTCTGTCCATAGTCATTTGCAATGGTACATGTGTTTTGTTAATCTACCACGTGTGATTGTCATCCACCAGCTCAATGTCAATTCCTGCCTTCACCCATACGCTATTGCACGAATTTAGCAGTATCAGATAACCTCGTGTTGGCTCTTGTGTTTTCTCAACGGAAATGCCGAGTGGTGGTCACAGTTCAATCCCTGGCATCCATGGGAGGCCTCGACAAAAATTATCCTACACTCCACCTCTTGGAAGTCGATGTCCGTTTAGACCAGAGCATAACCAAGAAGCTTCAAGAAGTTGTCTTCGTCCCAGTACAAGGGCGTCATCCCACAACCTAACAAGAGGTGGGGCAGATGAACTCGCAAATGATGGAATTGATCGGACATTCGTGGATACAAGTTCTGCTGTGCAACACAGATTTATTCAACGCTACAAAACTCTAGAGGGGGCCAAGCAATTAATTCTTCAAAATAGATGTGAGGGCACTCTTCAACTACGCTTTATCCTCGACACCATCCAGTTCACTTTTCCAAAGTCCTACGATGTTGTTAAGGAGCTCAGCTCTAATGTTTTACATGATATGGACATGTGCCTGGACTGTCAGGATGACTCCCAACACCACATTTGTATGTGTTGTTTACTGACGCAGTCCTAGGGTTTATCAACTCTTGGATTTAAGGTTTGAACATTGATTTCTTCAAAGCTAAAGGTCGTTGTATTTAAAACCCTTGTTTTTGTTTCTGACTGACTACTGTGTTCTAGCTTTCTGCACATTATCTTTACTCTCTATTGGAAATAGAAGAGTATGTTATGTTCATGTTCATAAACTGATTTAGTTCAATCGAAGTTATATTACTAATTGTTTCAAATTTTGTGAATTTCTTCTAGACATGATTTTGTGTTAAGATGTGTAATGCCTAAAATGAATCTCTCACGTTAATTTTTAATCATGGTATTAGTTTAAGAAAACACAAATGCTCTGTGGAAAAACTACACTTTTCCTCAATGAATTAATGATGGATTGTGTTTTATGCTTCAAATGACCTCACAAATATGAGGTTGCAGGCTCGATTCCTCTGGAGCATCGAGCTGCCCTTGGCTCTCCTCCAGTCCACTTTCAAGACCAATGTATACGATACTTGTGCACACCTTCTTTCCTGAAACAAACACCAGTCGGTCAAAATTACTTAAAAGAAAAAGGGGAAATTTAAATTTTGAGATCTATTCAACTTTACAGGTTTAATGCTTGTTATAAAAGAGGTGGTGCCTCATATGAAATCCTAGGCAGAGGGAAAAATAGTAAATCAGACTGGTGACCGCACCAATGATCAAGCAAGTCATTATTGTTACTATGGAGGATTACATTGTATACCATTTGGCCTGGCTCACCGAAGATATAAATAGCTTTACTAATTGGCCATTCTCTTAATAGATGTAAGTTAAAATGAGAATGGGATTTCCTGTTGCAGATTACCCTGGCCTCAATTGATCAACAACCTTGATGTAGATCACCGAATTGTGGTCAACCCCTTTTGATGGAGTAATGGAATGGAAAAATCAATGTATATCCAATAACATCTCGAAATTTGTAGTTCTCGTCTGTAATTGACGTCAGTCTCTAGGACATTCTTTCTGGCCCCACGGTATTTGGTAAGGTCAGTGGAGAGTTGGTGATTTTTCTGACGGGTCAAGAAGACAGTTAAATGTCAATCCTATGACTATGTACATGCATCTATATATGCATTGAATGGAGGCGGTTGGATGGCCCTGGCTTATGCTGAATGCGTTTCCAAATCTTGAGAGTAGTGATCATGCAAAATTACATTTGCAAAAAAAACCCTAATGCAAATCGCTAATGACCAAAGTAGCCTGAACAGGTTTGTAAAATCGTCGATATAGTAGGCGGACCGATTTTGTAAAATGAACAGTAAGGATGACTTGTGATAAGGTTTCAGAAGGGATCCGCTTTCACTTTGCATGTGATGGTGCCTAGATGAGCTCCTAATGATGTTGGAGTCAAAGGCTCCCATTCTTCCAGTTTTCTATAAGGTTGAACCTTTTGAGCTCAGGCGGATGCGAGGTATTTATGTTCAAGCATTACAAAACCTAGTAGAGAATAAAACTCATGAATTGAAGCTACGATATGACTTCAACACTATTAACAGTTGGAGAAATGCAATTTCTCTTGTTGCAGACATTAGCGGTTTCGTGCTAAAGGTGTGCAATGGGTGAGAATTCAACCTTTCCTCTCTATGTGGTAATATCTTATGTTTGATGAATAGACATAGATTTAAAATTTGAAACTGCCACATGTTACTCTAAAGACATAACTTTTCCCCCTTCTTTTTACTGTCAGTTCTTATATTTATAAATACAGTTTTACAATTAAACCAAATCTATTATAGAGAAAACATGTTTCTATAATCCTATAAGTTCTTTTAGTACTGTAAATTTTTATTGCAATCAATATAGTGAAACAAATAGACCATACTATGTTTTTCTTCTTTTCATAAACAAAAGTCTCTTACAGAGCATAGACTACTATTTTTTTTTTTGAAGAAACAAAGCATAGTTTGTAAACAGAGCATACTCTGTTTTTCTTCTTTTCATAAACAAAGCATAGTCTTGTACATAGCATAGACTACTATTTTTTTTTAAGAAACAGAGCATAGTTTGTAATTTTTTTTTAAAATAGTGCAGGGAGTTTGGATGTTGTTATATTCAGCTGTGAAATCTATTTTGTTTATATTCATATATGAAATCTATTTTGTTTTCATGAAATAACTCTAGATTTTTTTGTTGTTGTGTTATTTCATTTATTTCTAGGTGTGATTCTAAGAAAGCATTTAAATCATTTTGCTCAGATCCTTCAATAGACGTTTGTTTCTCTCTAATCCTATTCTTTTTTTTTTTCTGCATAACTAGCGAGGAGCTGGAGCTCTTAGATAGGGTAGTTAAACGTGTGTTGCAAATGGTGAAAAGACCAAACCTGCAAATGGTTGAATATCCAAAAGGTTTGGATTACAAGCCGAATTTTTTTGAAAACCAAGTCCTATTGCAACAATATTAGAGCAGGAAACCTCAAATCCTGGGGATTTGGGGTTTAGGTGGCATAGGAAAGACCACTTTGGAAAAAAAATTCTTCAATTGGAAGAAATCAGATTATTATAGATCCTGCTTTTTATTTGATGTCAGAGATCATGCATATAAAAACTCTTTCAATTCGTTGCAGATAAAACTTCTTAAGAGTTTAACTGGATTGGATAAGCCAGTAGACAATGTTGATGAAGGTAAAGAGATGCTCATACAACCTCTCAAATCTTCTAATGCCTTCATAATCTTAGATGATGTAGACGATGTGAATCAGGTGAATTCACTTTTTCCTATTCAAACTCATGATTTCCATTCAGGGAGTTCAATATTGATTACATCTAGAGATAAGCAAGTTCTAAGAGGCTCAAAAGTCAAAAACTCGTCAATTTACAGACAAATTGGGCTCTTGTAACATGGGTTGGTGCTTACGCCGCATCCAAAGCAGTTGTTCATTATTTGTCCGATGCTATGAGGTTGGTTAATTTTTTTTTTTTCATATCACTGTTTCAGAAAGGTGCCCTTCTTATTATGGGAGTAAGCACTATTCTCATTCTGGAAGTATTACGATGGAATTGTTAGTTTACGATATTTTGGTATATTTTTTGTTGTTGAGAAGCTGGCTAGTTAGCTATTTATTCAGTCACACCCCATTGTCCCCCTCTTGTAGGGAAGCAGCTAAAAAGAAGACGAAACCAATTTATATGGGATTGAACTTTGGTGGGTATAAAACACCCCACTTTATTATTTAATCAAGACCCTTCTTTACCATTCAACCAAGGCTCAAATGGGATAGTGATTATGGGATTGAACTTTGGTGGATATGAAACACCCCACTTTATTTTTTAATCAAGACCCTGCTTTACCATCCAACCAAGGCTCAAATGGGATTGAGATTGATTGGTTTGATGTTTTAGATTTTGGACCCAGTTGGGGTTAATTGAGGCTGATTGGTTTCATTTTTTATATTTTCAATCTAAAACAAAAATCAATTGGACCCAATTTCTAACGGAAGTAAATTGTATCAATTGAAGTTGTGAACTAAGTGATCTCAATTCTAGATATAACACAAATCAATTGGACCCAATTTCTTACGGAAGTAAATTGTA
Organism: Picea mariana; assembly: GCA_032191745.1. Lineage (NCBI taxonomy): Eukaryota > Viridiplantae > Streptophyta > Pinopsida > Pinales > Pinaceae > Picea > Picea mariana. Next base: position 53,842 of record JASDQU010244116.1, on the reverse strand, counting down.
TCGGTTGAAGTTGTGAACTAAGTGATCTCAATTCTAGATATCGTGGTAGCATGGTTCCTGTCAAGTTTCTATTTTGCATTTTGGAATTGTCTTCATTTTCAATTTGCTGAAAGATTCATGTATTGTTTCTCTGAGATGGCTTCAAGGTTGTTTCAGGGCATGTTTCCAAGAGACCAAGATTTTTTCTTTCATAAATTTTCTGCCAATTTTCTAGAAAAACAAATTTTATTTTCTTTCATTAAAATCAAATTTGAGAGAGTTTGAGCATTGTTGCATCGAAAGAGGTTGGCATCTTCTAATTTTTTTATAGCTTCAAAATCTCAAAATATCTTATCCTCGTCTTTTCTCCATTGTGACATATAAATCCCAACATACCATGTTCCTTACGCGAATTATGTTCCTTAAGCAAATTATAAATCACAACATACCATGCCACTATATTACTAAAAATGGGAAATATTGTGTCAGCGATGCACAATTGCAGGTTGTTCTAATTGGAGGGAAGAAAAATATCTTGGCTTTGGTGGTCTAGATTTGGTTTTGTAGTCAAATTTGCATGACCGTGAAGGTTTTAGGTACAATATTCTTTACTTCAAGTTTTTATGTTGAACTGTATTGTTGAATTTCATGTAGACATGTATGTTGTAGTCTCTTGGAGTTTAGCGGCCCTATAATTGTGATCATGACACAACTGCACAACACAAATGGATGTTTTTATCCAATACATTTGGGGTAAAATATTCACTCAAACTTTCTGCATTGTTTCCCTGATGATGTGGATTAAAAGATTCATATGTAGTAAACCTATAATTAATACTTTCATACTAGCTACGAACCACTTTTGGAGTCCTTTATATCCAATCTTTTTTTTCACAGTCGTATATATACAATTTCCCCATTCAATAAATTCCAGCACAAATATTGTAAGATTGGAGTGAACTTTCCCTTGTCCACTTCTTCATAATCGTTCAAGACTACGAAAACGACGGTCACAACTAAAAGGTCACTGGCTCCCGTCACTTACAAAATGTTATAACTTAATATGTAGATTTGAATATAGTATGTTACATTTGATTTTCTCTATATACAAGTATGTGGTGGTATTGACATTATAAAAAGTAAACGGCTTTAAAATAGAGTAAACCATTGACAACATAGCATTTCACTGTAGACATAAACTAAGTGAATCACTAGATAAAGTAAATGCCAAAATCTACTAAACCGTTGAGAACAAAACAACAAATAAATACACAAAGGTGAAGAAAATTCTTATATTTACGTTCTTTCCTTTCCTTACATAATATTGATGCAAACTGTTACAATGTAACTATTTCAATATATTTTTCTGAACCTCCGAAAAAGTTCTAGATAAAAAATGACATAGTCTGGCAGATTAGAGGAAAATGTGGGTACTTTCTCCCTTTCCCCTACTTTAGAGGGTACTTTCTCCATGTAAATAGGTGGCCAACATCTCAATGCAATGAGTCTGCAAACTGTGGATGAACCTCTTTTATAGAATATTCCACTTAGGTTTATGTTTTGTTCTATGACCCACTCAAGGTTTCAAATTCTATACCATATTTTCTTATGATTTGTTAGTAATTGTGACCCCTTTTTTGATAGAAATATTTATATAAACCTAACTCGAAAGTTCTTTTTAGCGTTTTTATGAATATTTAGGTTTGCAGTCCATTTCGTCGTTTGCAGTTCTTTGGTCTGTTGTAGAAAATAACTAATATTTGTAAAAATCTATTCATCATAAAACTCCACTAGAGTGGGTACTTTCTCGATGTAAATGGGTGGCCGGACGAACGTTTTTTTCAAGTTATTTGGTAGTTTTTATAAATATTTAGGTTTTTATAAATATTTTTCTTTCAAGACAATTTTGTTATTGCAATTTTAAAGCTTTCTTTGTTATTTTGTACCTTACAAATCTATTATGAATCCTTATCGTGTCTGGGTTTACAATGAATAACATAGGCGGATATACTTTAAGATAAATTGCTTGAATCTTGGTTAAATCTTCAGTTTCAATACAAGAGACCTAAGATTCAGGGCTGCAATGAAAACTTCCCGAATGACTCTTTATTTCTTTTGTCTCACATGCCAGATTACCTACCAAGGGATTAGCTCGCTAATAACTTAAAACTGCAGACATTCAAAGTTTAGTTGTTATATTTGGATAAAATATTTAAACCATAAATAAATGGATTTTACATCGGTGGATTTTACAAAATGTCCATTGACAGATTCTACTTAGTTTTTTTCAGCATTCCCTTTCCCCCACTTCGAGAGTATACTAGTAATAAATTAGTTATACAAAAGAACATGATAGTTATAATTTGTTTGTTTATTATAATTGGTAGGTATTTGTTTATGCTTATATGTTTTAAAAGAAAAGATATATATATATATATATATATATATAGTTTCACATAAAAGTGAGGCAAAATGCATTTTAAACTAAAATCACATGGAGTTTAAAGTGAAGAGCATGGTTATATCGTAATGTTATTTAGGCATATTATTCTTAACTCAAAGTTAGCTTTTGTTTTTCAACATGCATATAATTGAGCTAAGTTAGAATAACATTTAAGAGTTAAGTTAGACTATGTTTCATTTTAAAAAATCAATAATGTATAGAAAAATATGTGATTTCAATTTTATTAACTTAATCATGGTTTATACTTGTATGTTTCTCTGATCAAATGATTCATATAATTTTAGTTTCTTCATTTGACAAGCATTTTTTTATTTTTTAAATGAGATATAAACCAAAATCAATAGAGATATGAAAAAGAAATAGAAATTTCGACAAAGGACTCGAAGGTATTACTCTAATGATTAAGAACATGTGTTTCCTCTTAAGAAGTCATAAGTTCAAATCCACTAGTGGGTAGGGTATGTATAAGGAACATGTAATTATTTCCATGATTAACATAGACAAATTTAAATCCATTTTAACTCAAGTTATATGATGAGTTGAAATGAATCAAATTCTTTGAAGCGATTTTTTTTTATAATTGAAAAAAAAAACTACATTTGATTTATCTCTTTAAACCTATGACAAATCTAAAGTTAAAAATACATTTATACTAATTTAAATTTAAACGAACCTCGTCCACCACATTCTTCCACCATACATCCATTATTACGCCGAAGGAGTTCTTTTAAGGGAAGGTTGTAATGTCCCCACTTTGGGACATCATCACTTTGCAGAGGTTTATGATGACCAGAGTAGCCAGATGGATGTTATAGCGAGTACATGGATTATTGCAAGGCATTTTGGGGTCCGGCTTGCATCGCTCATCCCATTCCATCATTATGATCCATTCCGCACAGGTTGACTTTGGTTTCGTTGCATTTCGACGATTTCCATGATTTTGAGTATTTTGAGCTATAAGTTAATTAAAATCACTAAAGAGGTCCTTTTGGGCACATTACTTGGAGGAACCTCTCAGTGTAATAGCTCATTGGAATCGAGAGGAGAAACACTACAGGATGGGATGGTTAGAAGTGACTTTCAATGGCCAGGGAAGGCACAAGGAGAGATAAGGCGCTTTTCAGAGGT
>JASDQU010244116.1:24164-49641 GCA_032191745.1 Picea mariana | reverse complement strand
GAGGTATTTTGGTGGAGGATTTATTTGTATTGATAGTGGGATGAATTCCCTAGAGGAGGGCACACCATTCTTTGGAGGGTGGCTAGATCTAAGGGTCTAGCAGGTATTTTGCTTAGTTGAGCTCTTGGGTTTTCATTGTTGTGCCCCAATATATCATTCTAGTGGATTGGTGGAGATGTTGGAGGTCTCTAGGAGGGAGGCCGAATTATCTAGGGTTTTAGGCATCCAGGGGGGCACACCATTCCTTGGAGGAGATTCAGATCCATAGGGTTTGAGAGGGATATTGAAGATTTGGGCACCTGGGTTGTTCCTGCAGTAACCTGATCTACTATTCCACTCATCTTGGACTCATTTGGAGGCTTCCTTCAGTTGGGCCGAATTATTGAGGAGCTTCAGCATTCTAGCAGGGCGTGACATCTTCCAACTTGGGGGTTTAGCATTTCTTACTGCCCAATTCTACTCATGCATTGGTCTTGAGTAAGTATTCGGCCTTTGGAGGCTTGTGGCATCTTCTAGTGGAGCATTTTGTAGAATCTTCTATCTTCTTTATTGGATCCATCTGTTGAGCATTCCATATCGGCCTTCTCATTGTAGCACGTTCTTCTATTTATGAATAAAAACAGATTTGAGATGTTTTGGCTTGTCTATCATGTTGTTGATCTTGCATATGGTTGAGGTATGTTCCATGATTGTATCTCCTTGTTTATTATTGCAAACACACATATAAACCATCATTATAACCCTAAGCGTAACCCAAAGGATCACTGTAAGCAAAGTGTTTGACGAAATACGACAACCAATAAAAGTTTTAAAAGACACCCAAAATCATGATGTTCCTTGCATCTTGGCTTGTGGCATATTCTAGTGGAGCATTTTGTAGTAGCTTCTATCTTCTTTATCGGAGCCATCTGTTGAGCATTCCAGATCGACCTTCTCATTGTAGCAGGTTCTTTTATTTATGAATAAAAGAATATTTGAGAAGTTTTAGCTTGTCTATCATGTTGTTGATCTTGCATATGGTTGAGGTATGTTCCATGATTGTATCTCCTTGTTTATTATTGAAAACACACATATAAAACATCATTATAACCCTAAGCATAACCTAAAGGATCACTGTAAGCAAAGTGTTTGAAAAAATACCAAAACCAATAAAAGTTTTAAAAGACACCCAAAACCGTGATGTTCCTTGCATCTTGGCTTGGGAACATTACAGTGGTTTCAAAGCTTAGATTCCTGCTAGCCGGTGGGAATTAGTGTAAATCCTAACCTTGTACAATATCTATTGCAAACAGATATTCAGAAAAGAATAGAAAAGATACAATGGCAAATATAAACATTACACAAAGATTTTTCCCCTGGAAACCCAAACCGGGAAAACCAGCATATTCTATATTCATTCATTGTGTTACAATGTTTACAATACAAAATACATATAGGAGCCAGCGACATCCAAAACCCTAACCCAATGACCTGGATTAGTCCAAAACCCTAATTCCTTAACCGGAAATAGAAAACCATCGGCAAAGAAACCATGTGCCAAAAAACCACCTAAATATAATGTGGTCCCGATGCGAAAAAAAAAAATTTCGGGGGTGCTGTCCTCGAACCCCCGCACGGGGGGCTCCACCCCCCCTCTAACCCCCCTGCATGCCTGGCACAGATGCTCAGACACTACTACTCGTGCAAAGAATATAACACATACCCAACAATTAGCACATGCATACAGAGCCAAATAGGGGTATTCCATAAGGAGAGATGGATGATATATGCTTTGAGATAACATTCTTGGAGATAATATATTCTGGCCTTAGCAAGAAAACTAGGGCTCAAATAACCTTTCCACAATATGTAGCCTTAAGAAATCCCAGTTGGAGTGAAGAGGATGTTTTACACGGGATCATCATAGCAGAGGAAAAAAGAGTAGCAACAACTATATGGTTGGAAGAACAGAGGAACCCCACACCCATTAGGATCATGCAACTTTGCTATAGTTGCAAGGTGCCTTGGGAACCAGATCATAGGTGTATGGGTAAGGGTAAGAAGCATATTATTGAGGTACGCTATGACAGTGATGATGAGGCATGTGAGGATGGAGCGATAGAGGCTTATCTGGAGCAGTCCGATGATGATAGTGACTCTTGCACAGGGACTAGTGATAATGACTCTTGCACAGAGGATGATGATTCTAGCACGCTTGAGGAGGATAGTGACCCTTGTGTAGTGGATAGACAGTCAGAGGGATAGGATGAAAACACCTGCATTTCAATAGACATATCACATGGTGATGATGACCCTACACCTCAGTAGAGTGGAGACACTAGTGGGGATTCACGCGTCTTAACACCTAGAGATGACGAGATCCCTATGATGGTCATGACACATCTGTCATCCTTCCAAACACCCCTGATAGCCACATCACATGAGGATATTAGTGGCATGTCAGATATGATTGAGGAGCCTTGTGTGAGAGAGGCACACTAGGGACATGTGGATCACATACATAGGAGGAGAGACATGACTTGGAGACAGTGGACATTACACATACAGATCAACATGAGGAGATAGAGTCACCACTTTTGGAGACTCCATTAGTTGAGAAGATTGTGGAGACTAACAGGTTGATGGGGCACTTACTTACATTATCGACTTGCATTGATGAGGATGCACGCTTTGTTAGTCAGGATGACCATAGCACATGTCTGGACACATCTATATGGGATCCAGGCACAGATGATAGTAGTAGAGTGAGTGCATAGAAGGATGCAGCTGCTCATACTGGATACAGTGTGATTCAGAGGGAGACAACATCTAGTGATGAGGTGCAGTGGCATACAGGGGGACCCAGTGGAACAATAGAAAGTGGGCAGTTCAACACGTTATCTTATGCAAAGAGTGTTTTTGGGGATTCCAGAGTTGACACTAGCAGGACTGACATTAGCAGTGAGGGATATGAGGTGGCACCTCAACATGACTGTGATCAGGAGTCACACCACTTAGCAGCACAATTGAGAGTCAGTGACGGTATGATCATGGCAGCCACTAGGCACAGTGATGAAATGCATGCATTGATGGCATATTACTGTTGGAGAGCATCAGTGGCACATGGCAGCTCGGATGGAGGAATTTCCATGGATGATTTTCACACTCTTAGGGAGAGAGTGTCTATGATGATGACTGACTATCAGCAGTTATTGAAAGACAGGGACTACCTATTGGGGATTAGCGAGTTGTATCATAGGGCCTTGAGGGAGCAGGAGTTAGATATGGACCGATTCACTCAGGAGTTGGAGAGCATGCGAGGATTCTTGAGAGGCACATAGACATCCCTTCAAGAATCAGATTCCATATAAGAGGAGCCTCCTGAGGATATTTGTCAGAGATCCACTTCAATTGTCTTCGTGGACACTCAGATGTATCACCCAATCACGTTGTTAGAGGATGTTAGTGATCTAGCAGAGGAGAACCAGTTGATGGAGAACACTTCCATTTGTGTTCCGAGAGCGATTGACCTCCATGTAGAGGTTGATCTAGCAGTACGCCCAGGATCTACGATGCAACATGAGTCTACGGGAGACAACATGAGTATGCTAGAGCATATAGTGAGGATTGCTAGCTCATAGAGACATGCCGAGATGTACGGTGAGATTAAGAGAGGTATACTACCTTGCATGGAAGAGATACACTTAGGGGAGTATGCAGATGTCACTCCTTTGTAACAACCCATAGTTGTGAGAGATCACCTTCAACATTTCAACAATTGCATGGGAGATGAGAGATGGAGGTTGGTTGAGAAACACTTAGAGGAGTTACTTCTGGTTGTACCTGATGATTGGGATTTAGTGATGGCTACAGGTGAGCAGTTATCAGGGGTACATGTAGACGTGATTTTGGTCGAATCTTTGGTATTGACCAAGGACGGTGGTATTTTTCAGTCCTACGGTTAGCTACAAATGTCTCCATTACCCTTTCCCGACACTTTTATCATGGACAACAACATGAGGAGAGATATACAGTGGTAGAGGGCATGGAGAGTGCGTAGGCCGAGACCACCTGACAAGAGTACTTTTACGGCATCCAGCAGGATAGAGGTGGATCTTCATAGGAAACCAACTAAGACTTGGTGCGTGATGGTGAGCACCATAGGCCAGATGATAGCAGATGAGCACAGAGGGCTTCAAACAGTGATCGGTCTGACATAGGAACAACCATCAGAGATTGGAAGTGATAAACTTCCAAGTTTGCCATGGGATTCGGGAGTTCATTTTATTAGCAGGATGTTTTACGTCATGATGACCCAAGTTACACCAGAGAGCCACTTACTCCACCTTAGGTTGGTTTGGAGTGGGCCTACAGATATTTGTCCGATAGAGCGAGGCAACTTTACACTCTTGATCATCATGATCGGACATGGAGATGGGTGGACATGTACTTCTTCTACAAAGGTGTCTTTACAGATACGGTTTCTGGACAACAGGTCGAAAGGTCACAGGTATTTCAGCTTGAGGACCTAGGAGAGGAGGATTCAATATGTATGCAGGGGGCAGGCAATCATGGTGAGAGTAGTGTAGGGCCAACATGGTGATCTTCGACAGAGGTTGGCATGGGACCTAGGGATTGCAGGATTGAGCATCTCACTGACTGACAGAGGTGAGAGGACCTTTGCAGGGGAAAGTCATTCTGACTTTCCATTGAGTTTCAGTGTTGAGGGGAGCACATCACTTGAGGGTGTCTCATAGAGGTCTTGTAGTACCTCATTCTGGCATCAACAGGTGCAGTTGATGGAGGCCGTGTTGATCTTGGTAGTAGCTATGAGTATGGACTCATTTCGAGATGAGACCATGTGTCATGTCTAGGAGACTCACCTATTTGGTATGTTTCAGAATTATGCTTCCTAGGGGCTAGCAGTTCATGACTTTATATGGGACCCAGGGGGAAGAGTGTATGATTGTTCATCTTTGGATGGGTTCTACTATGTATCCCACAGGTGGACATGGGATCCTGGTATTATAATTAAGGGGATTTGGTTATTGCTTGAGGACAAGCAATTTTCTAGCAGGGAGGATTGTAATGTCCCCACTTTGGGACATCATCACATTGCAGAGGTTTATGATGACCAGAGTAGCCAGATGGATGTTATAGCGAGTACAGGGATTATTGAGAGGTATTTTGGGGTCTAGCTTGCATCGCTCATCCCATTCCATCATTATGATCCATTCCGCACAGTTTGGCTTTGGTTTCATTGCATTCTGACGATTTCCATGATTTTGAGTATTTTGAGCTATAAGTTAATTAAAATCATTGAAGAGGTCATTTTGGGAACATTACTTGGAGGAACCTCTCAGTGTAATAACTCATTAGAATCGAGAGGAGAAACACTACAGGATGGGATGATTAGAAGTGACTTCCAGTGGCCAGGGAAGCCACAAGGAGAGATAAGGTGTTTTTTAGAGGTAAAAAGGTTAATTAATTAATTAAAGTGATTTAATTAATTAATTAAATATTAATAAAATGAAAGTCACTTTGGAGGGAGAAGGTGAGGAGGAAGTATAAAGGAAAGGCAAGGGTCTCTATTCATTCATTCATGTATGTCTATCATTTTGATATCTGGCTTCTAGCTAGAGGGCCCATCTCTTGGGGGTTTTGAGGGTTTTGACTTAACAAACCCTAGAGGACGATTCAGTGGTGAAAGATTCCACCTAGCTTGTCCCAAGCTTGGTCTCGGGGATGCAATACGCTCCCACACCTTTCTATTCCAGATATACTTAGTTGCAGGAGGATTCTACATCAGTTACAGGTGCAGAGAGAGAGAGAGGGCACACCAGTTGTGGGTTTCCAGCAAGAGGGGTGCGCCATCCATTGAGGGAGGATTCGATCTAGCTGAGGAGAAGAGATTTTGGGAATTCCGAGTATTGGGTTTCCTTTGCAGGTGTCATAGCATTATTCTTGGTGGATTCCGGAGGTATTTTGGTGGAGGATTTATTTGTATTGAGAGTGGGACGAATTCGCAAGAGGAGGGTGCACCATTCTTTTGAGGGTGGCTAGATCTAATGGTCTAGCAAGTATTTTCTTATTTGAGCACTTGGGTTTTCATTGTCGTGCCCCAATCTATCATTCTAATGGATTGGTGAAGTTGTTGGAGGTCTCTAGGAGGGATGCCGAATTATCTAGGGTTTCAAGCATCCAAGGGGGTGCACCATTCCTTGGAGGAGATTCAGATCCATAGGGTTTGAGAGGGATCTTGGAGATTTGGTCACCTGGGTTGTTCTTGCAGTAACCCAATCTACTATTCCACTCATTTTGAACTCATTTGGAGGCTTCCTTCAGTTGGGCTGAATTATTGAGGAGCTTCAGCATTCCAGTAGGGCGTGGCATCTTCCAGCTTGGGGGTTTAGCATTTATTACGGCCTAGTTCTACTCTTTCATTGGTCTTCAGTGAGTATTCGGCCTTTGGAGGCTTGTGGCATCTTCTAGTGGAGCATTTTGTAGCAGCTTCTATCTTCTTTATCGGAGCCATCTGTTGAGCATTCCAAATCGGCCTTCTCATTGTAGCAGGTTCTTCTATTTATGAATAAAAGCAGATTTGAGATGTTTTGGCTTGTATATCATGTTGTTGATCTTGCATATGGTTGAGGTATGTTCCGTGATTGTATCTCCTTGTTTATTACTGCAAACACACACATACACCATCATTATAACCCTAGGCGTAACCTAAAGGATCACTGTAAGCAAAGTGTTTGACGAAATACCACAACCAATAAAAGTTTTAAAAGACACCCAAAACCGTGATGTTCCTTGCATCTTGGCTTGGGAACATTACAAAGGTCTCTCAAGACCTTTCTTCGTCTGTCAATGACCTATGAAAGCATTCCATGTGTCAAATGTCAAATCAAGTGGGAGATATTTGGGAGTTGTTGTTTTCTACTTATTCACCAACCAACCATCTGTCCCTGTGCACAAATACTTCTTCACCACCTTACTGCATTGCCCTTATCCTTTCTAGTTTCACTGGCTTTATCATTCCCTTTTCACTGGCTTTGAGTGCTTTGATTAATATTTGATTCTTCAGTCATTTTAACATGATAAAATTGGTGATTCTGATGCTAAAAAATGAAGCGACCGACATAGTAGAAGAGGAGGATTCACCAGTGTTGAGGAAGGAATTAGATGTGGTAGTGGCCGACAAAGCTTTATACTAATCAGATCTACTCCTCTTTGTGCTAGATTTATCCCTTTGTACATACTGATGGTGTTGTTTCTTTTGTTTAGTTCTAGACTTTGGGTTCTGGAACCAGATCTACTCCTCTCTGTGCTAGATTTAGCTCTTTGTACATACTGATGGTTTTGTTGTTTTTGTTTAGTTCTGGACTTTCAGTTCTGGAGCCAATAGAAGATATTGGCCTTCTCAACCTGACTGAATTCTTGTAGCTGAGTGGTGATTTTTTCAATTTCACCTCATGGAAGGTTCACCATACAAGAATTGAATATTTCTTGCAAAATCAAATGGTCCGATCTATTAGAAGACCATCGGGATTGTCTTGGCTATCATTTCTATTGACAGGACGACTCAAGGATGATGAAATCGCTAGCTTTTTTATTGGTCGTGCTCCTCTGAGTTCGATCGTCTAAAGCTCTTCGACAAGCAAGGACTCATTGTAATCTTATCTTCGACAAGAAAGCATGATCTGAGCCTGAATGCACACTTTCCACTACAATCGGTATCCCATGTTGGGGGATGAGAGTGAATGCCACCGGGGTGTCCCTGTATGATGGACTAAATGTGAATTTGAAGTGTTTTAGGAGGATGGACATCGCTACCTTGGCCTCCAAAATTGCAAAATTCTGGCCAAGACACACTTGCGGTCCACTGGCCAAGGGAATGAAGGAAAACAGATGATTTCCCGTGGCAGCTGCTACTCCATCTATGAAACACTCAGGCTTGAACTCATTTGCATCACCACCCCAATACTTTGGATTTCTGTGGATTGATAATATGTCTGCTATCACACTCACACCATTGGGAATCACCATTTCTTCTCTCAATTTCAAGTCCTTAAATGTTTGTCTTATGACGTTTGCAACTAGGGGATATAATCTCAACGTCTCATTCAACACCATTCCAACCTGCATAAAAGGCCCAAACTTGTTAGTTAAGAACCAAAAATTACAACTGTAATTGCATTGTAAGTTGTGAGGTGATCCATCAACTCTTCTTATCTGTATGTTTGTGTAGGGCATATTAAATATTAGTTACACAACCTGAAGTGTATATCTCGAGGTTATGCACACTGGAGTTGCCCATCTTCAAGTTGGGCTACCTAGAATGGATACTAAAACATGTCCATCTTCATCTTCAAGGATTCAATTCGAAGGAATCGAACAATTTTAGATTCAACAACATGGAGATTCTATCTCCAGGCTGCACAACCTAGAATTACGGAATGGATATTAAAACAGATCCATGTACATTGATTCAATTTGAAGAAGAAGTGCCCATTTACAGGTTGCACAATTAAGTTTAAATAGATATGTACTTTTATTTAGATGGGTTTGTGTTTATATATGGAGTATTTATATAATTGAAACAATTTTAAGGAATATTTTGAGTGTGAAAGAGGTATTGTAAAATATTATTAGTGATATTTTTTTTCATTAAAAATGAAAAGCAACTAATAGAAATAATGTTATACTTACCATTTTCAACTTCCCCAATGATTCCAAGGTAAGAATATATCGATTTTGATCAATTGATATAACTTCCTCACGAGCGTTATCTTACTAGTCAAGGTGGAGAGCCAACGGGAGTATTGCCCATGATAGCAAAACACTTGTAGTCTCCCTTCCTGCGAAGAAAAAGGTTTTTCACTCGTACAATAGCATCGTACAAAGCATTCAATATGTTCACCAATCATCTATTGTGGAGGTAAGATCATAAATTCATCACTACAAAGATTTTATTCCATTTATTGTGCAAACAACCTTTTGAAAAGGCCACGGGATATTAGAGTTAGGATCATATTTAATCGGCAAACAATATCTATCATCATTGGTAAAACAACATTTATAATAGTTAAATGCATTTGGAAACATGAACTAAAATTAACAAGGCTAGCAAATTTATAACCTGTGAGTTGTCTAAACAAGTACATAATGCAACAAACATAATATTTATTATCAAATTATCTATTGTTAGCCTGCCCATTTAATTTGGAATGATAGTTTGAGTCTATATCATTGTTAATAGGAATTCCATTTGAGAATTAAGAGGAACAATAGTATGAGGAAGGGAAAACAATTCCATTTGGAAACTAGGAGGAATGATACTATGAGCCATCTAGGGAATTGTTGAAGTGATGTTTGAACATGGGTTTTATATACCTTGAAATCTTGTAGTGGAGTAGGTAAAAATTGTTGAGTAATAGCGGTGAATAAATGAAGATCACAAATAGGCAATAAATGTTAAGTTGTAGTAATTGGCCAATTACTTGCTAGTTGTTTCCACCATGTAAACTTGGAAAACCATAAAAGCTTTATGGTTTTGTTATGCCTATTTATGAGTCCGAGGAAAACATAGTGCAAATTTTAGCTCCCTATAAAGTTGTTGAAATTTCTCCAAAATCCTTACACTGTTGTTGAACACTCTTATTGAGTCCAAGGAAAACATAGTGCAAATTTTAGCTCCCTATAAAGTTGTTGAAATTTCTCCAAAATCCTTACACTGTTGTTGAACACTCTTATTGAGAGCACACATACTCTATAATGTATTTTAACAATTTAATTATTTAATAATACCCTACCCATGTTTTAGAGTGTGGGGTTTTTCTCCCATAGAGGTTTTCCCCTTGAAATCAATGTTTAATGGTTCTATATTTCGATGTTGTTTATTACTACAATTGTGTCAATTTAATTTCTTCATATTCTTCTCTTATTGATTAGTATAGGAAGTGCATCTCTTCTTCTTTTGTGCATTTCCACTTCTTTTGATTTGGTATTAGAGTTTGATCACCTTGTATCCAAGGTGTTAGGGACAATGTTTTTTTATCTAATCTTGGTTTGAGTGGGAGATTGTGCAAAATAAAATCTTGTTGTAGGGAAATGGAAAACACGTCTAGATTATGAATGGAGAAGTTTAATGGCACTAACTTTGATCTATGAAAACTCAAGACGGAGAATCTTCTCATAGATTAATAACTATGAAAAGTAGTATATGGAACCAAACCCAAAATGGAGAGAGGATGGTTTTGGAGAGAAAGACAAAAAACCTTATAAAGCTTTGTTTGAGAAATTCAGTATTATTGAACATTTTTGAAGAAAAAATAACAACTCATTGAAAGAAGTTGGGGGATTTGTATAAAACTATACTAGTCCTCAAGCTTTACATGCTCATTCTCTACCCCTTTCTCATTAAAAAAACACACACAAAAACTAAGAAGAAAAAGAAAATCCTTTCTGCTGATCAATCACCTATGTAACTCATTCCCTTTATTGTATTCTTGCCACTGAATCTATGCCCCCTCTCTTGTTTTAATGCTTACAATTACAAACACACCTATGTAACTCATTCCCTTTATTGTATTCTTGCCACTGAATCTATGCCCCTCTCTTGTTTTAATGCTTACAATTACAAACGCTGCCAGACCTGTGACTTTACAACATTCATCTTGTTAAAAATATAAACAACCAAAAGAACAAACAGCTACAATTTCCTGACTCGACCTTCTTGTCAGTTACTCAGTTTTCTTTCGGCTTTCCCTTTCCCCCGTTTTGGAGGTATGCAGTTTTTTTAGGCTTTCCCTTTCCCTTTCCCCCGTTTTGGGGTATGCTAGTTATTTTAACCCGCTAAATACTCCTTTTCCCTAGGTTTTTCTTAAGCCCTTTTCAACAAATTCTATCAAATCTTCATCTGCCCATAAAAAACGCTTTGCCCACATAACCATTCTTAAGCCCTTTTCAACAAATTCTATCAAATCTTCATCTGCCCATAAAAAATGCTTTGCCCACATAACCAAAAACGCTTTGCCCACATAACCATCTGAAATCACTTCAACATTACACCAGGCATCGCTTCAGCGTTGAATTTCTGTAACAGTATGGTCATATGACCGAGGAGTTCTAAGTCCTTTCGCACTCTCATTAAATACAGAGGCACATATTCATCATATTTTTCTGTAAAGCGAAAATATATTGTATTCATCAGACGATAATCTTCTTTTATACATAGTTTACACGATTTCGATTGAAAAATAGTGCCTTCCACAGAGAGAGGAGGCCTTGGCCTGTCATACAACTTAAAATAAAACCCTCTAAAGTAGTGCTTTCTACAGAGGCAAGGCCTCGGCCTCTCATACAACTTAAAAGAAAGCCTGTCGTTTGACTTTAAAAAGCAATGTAGTATGAATAATCGCGATGATGATATATACACAATGAATATCTACTTTTCGTTCTACTGAGTGACAGTTATCCCTCGCCCTGATTGTCACCGTCCCATGCACACACGATGTCCTTGAGACCTGGCCTGAGGACCTGGGTGCAGAACTTACTGTACTCGGGTGTATCACCCCCGGTCTTGCCAAGCTCCACAACGAAGAACGAGGGCGCCACTTCAAAAATCTCGGCATCAATACACAAATGGCCCTTGCGCCCCTTCTTGGAGTTCTGCAACTTCAGCTTGCAGTCCTTAGACTTCGTAACACTGAATCTCAGCACTTTCGCAATCTCCTCCAGCTTCGACATTATTCTCGACACCGGCTGAGTCGACGTGAACCTCGACGACTCCTGCTTTGCGACCTTGTCCTTGAACAGCCCGGAGAGATTGAACCCCGGAGAGAGGGAAATGATGTCGAAGGCGTTTAGACAGACCGGTTTGGCGGTGAAGAACGCCGACTCGACATCGTCGAGAACGCTGACATCTACATCGTTCATGGCTTGCGGGCGCTTGAAGCCCCGGCGGAACCAGGGGACCTCCATCAACTGCGGGACGGTGATCCTCATCCGGGGATTCGGGTCCATCAACAGAAGGACGAGTCGCCGGGCATCGGAGGAAATCCAGGGCGGACACTTGAAATCCCCCTTGTAGATCTTCTTATACATGACCATCAAATTCGCGTCTTGGAACGGCAGGTAGCCCGCCATGAGCACGAACAGTACGACGCCGCATGACCAGATGTCAGCCTTGTCACCAGCGTAGCCCTTCTTGTTCAGGACCTCCGGTGCGATGTAGGCCGGCGTGCCGCACGCCGTGTGGAGAAGGCCGTCCTGCCTGAACTGCGCCGGCAGCGCGCTGAGGCCGAAGTCCGTGACCTTCAAGTCCCTGTTTTCGTCTAATAATAAGTTCTCCGGCTTCAGGTCCCGGTGGTACACGCCTCGGCTGTGGCAGAAGTCCACCGCGCTTATCAGTTGTTGAAAATACTTCCTCGCCTCCTCTTCCTTCAGTCTTCCCTTTTGGAGAACCCGATTGAAGAGCTCGCCGCCCTTAACATACTCCATGACGAAGTAAATCTTCTTCTTGCTCGCCATGACTTCGTAGAGCCGAACGATGTTGGGATGCTGTACCAGTCTCATAATCGAGATTTCTCGTTTAATGTGCTCGATCATGCCGCCCTTTAGAACTTTTTCTCTGTCCATGGCTTTGATGGCGACGCTCTGGCCAGTTTCGAGGTTTCTCGCGACGTAGACCTTGGCGAACGCCCCTTGCCCCAGTAGGCGTCCTAATTCGAACCTCCCCATCAAAACATTGGGAGCGCTCTTCATCTCTGCCTAGAAGCACAAATTGGCTTTCTCAACCGTGTTCCGCTTATTATAAACAAGCACAGTTAAGTTCGAGGGAAAGCACTAGACCATTTCCAGAGATTTATGCGGCCCTGTGATGCCACCTGCATTCCAGTACGTTGGCGTGTCTATTCTTCTGCGACTTTGCCGACAACAAATCCCTTAGTGTTATTCTATGACCGACTAGCGTGGGAAGGGTAGTAAGGCCATGGTCAACTTGATGGAAACATATACTTACCTCTACCAGATGGTCAACTGTTGTACCCCATAGAAGGAAGGGTAGCACTTGCTTACACAGGAATTGCAATTTATCCCACGCTCAATTGGATCTTCTAGAGACCATTTTAACAAGATTCTACAGATATCTTTATCTTTATTAATTTCCATAAATATTGTGGTTTAATTTTTTAATAAAAATTTAGTTGAAATCATGCTTTTTAATTTTTATTATATTTTCAAATATATAAATTTTTATAAAAATTTAGTGATATAAATTTAAGTCAAATCATACTTTTTAATTTTAATTTTCTATAATATTTTCAAATATATAGACCAATTCAACGTCTAAAAAACCTAAACATAAAGTTAATTATTCAAATTCCAACAATCTCCCACTGAATTTAAGCAAAATTTATCTAAATATATACCCTAAACCCAAAAGAAACGCCAACTAATTTTTTTTTATTGTTACTGCGCCAAGTGGTGCCCTCACGTAAATTGATGTTTTTGTGCACCCCAACATAAAAAGCTTCCGCAGAATAAAATGCTTCATTTGGTGTAATTCAATTTTTTTAATAACAATACCGCAAAATTCATTTAATAATGGGAGCATATGTGGAATCTAATACTAAAATATTTGGATCAAAGCAATAAGTTCTTAATTTAGTTAATTCTCATAATAGTTTTATCAAATGATTTAATAATGAGTTAATAAGGTTGAAAGACATACATTATTGGAAATGGGCACATTTAATGATCTTTTAATCAAGAAATTTCTAAAAAAATGTATCAAAGAGAAAAAACATTAATCCAAAAATATTTGATAAATTTTAATAGTATGATTAGTAATTAAAGACACTGGTATATTTTTAGTTGTCATTTCAAATCAATGAACAAAACGCTGGTATATTCTTAGTTGTTATTCTAAATCAATGAATGAAATCTCATGTTAAATGAATGAGATCTCATGTTAACCTGTTTACTTTTTCACATTTACTTGATTAAAAAATTATTGTGTGGTCTTCTGATTACAAAGATTAAATGATTASCAAATTTACTTAACATTAAACATTTACTTCATTATTAATCTTTTCTCTTTTACAATATTARATTTACATTTATGTCAGGTTTGCCATATCTCCCATACASCTAAGGATTGCAGTTGCCATATTGACAAGTTCTTTCATATGACCTTGTCTAGTTATTCTAAGAAATGACTTTTTTGGAATCACTAATTTTTATTATTCAAAATTTATTTTTGAATACAAAAATGAATTYAGAGTGYTGAAAAATTCCTAAAACACTCTAATTAAATAGAAATAATCACTRAAATCTAAAAATCTAAAAATTTCTAATARCTCCCCCMAAAAAATCTTTTCATATTATTCGCAATGAATTGAGTAGTTAGACTTTTTCATTGTACTCTGAAATACAGTTGAATCATAAAATAAGTTTTATTTATGTTTGTTGCCACTGAATATAAAAGCAGCCACCTTATTTGAAATTGTGCCGAATTAATCACTTCCGCAGCTGTCATATTAGCCGTCTGTTTCATATTCTCCATTCTTATTAAACCACATTGTGTGGAGCCCAATGAATTTGGCCGTTCGGCTTCTCATTGGACGTTGGACGTTGCAGTACAATCGAACAATAAAATAATTGAGGTTAATTGTCTTTGAATATAGTCAATAATAAAATAATTGAAGTTAATTGTCTTTGAATTATATTAAATTAACATCTATCTCATGGCGAATAATCATAAAATATGGTCAATCTTTGTTAAGTTGAAAGCCATATATCTATTAGAGATGAGCACAATTAATCATCTTTTAATCTAAAATTCTAATTTGATGGTTAACAATTGAAAATGTTGAAATATTCTTAGTCGTCCTCCCAAATCAATGAATGTGATTTACTCTTCATAACTTCCTTGTACTTTTGAATGCATCAGTTAACTTGTTTACTTTTTAACATTTACCTAATCATATTGAGAAATTACTATACCACCGTATGATTGCCACATTTAATTGATTAACCTTTGAAATTACCACATTTAAGATTAACTTTTGGATTTCCTTAACTCTATGTGTGTTTTCGCTCTCTGTGCATTTCAATTCACCAGAATATTATCCATCCAGAAAACTTTCGACATTCACCAGCCACAACACCAACCCCTTTGCTGCTGTGCTAGTTTAATAATCAATGAAATAAAAAGCGAAAATAGTGATGACCGACATCTATAAATCGATTATGAATTACTTCATTTGAAAAGTAATTGAAGTTAATTGCCTTTGAATTATATTAGCTTGACATCCACCTCGCGGAGAATCGTAAAATAAGGTTGAGTCTTGGTTTATGTTTGTGAGAAACTTTAGGACTGAATATAAAAGCTTTGCTGGTATTTATCTTATTGATGTCAAACTCTCAAACTCTAATTATGTTGATAAATTTCTTGATTTGAAATTGTGCTTAATTAATTACCTTTTTAATGATCAAGTTGAATCGAATGGTTGGAATTTTGGATGAGTAGTTAGGGTTATTAATATTAAATTTATTAATAGGGTTAATTTTATTAAAGTTAGAGTTAATGTATTAATTAATAATATATTAATTATTAATAAAGTTAGAATTAATTTTATTAATATTATATTATTATAGTAAAAAGTAGTTAATATTTTTTTATATTATTAATATTAGTGATTAATTTAATATCAACTATTAACTATATTAATGATTATTAATAATCTATCATAATTAATATAATTATTATTAATATATTAAGTAATGGTTATTATTATTAGTAAATAGTAATAATAACTATTAATAATATTTTATTAATTGGTCATTATTAATCATAATTAATAGTCATTAGTAATATTATTAATAAAGTATTATTAATACTTTATTTTTATTATATATAATACATTAATAATTATTAATTAATAATATAATTATTATTAGTTATTATTAATATATAAAATTAACTATATTTTACATAGGGGTACTTTAGGCATGTAAACTTACATACTTTTTATGCACTAATTATTAATCAATATTAATCATCAAAGATGTCAACAATAATCTATTAATAATATATTAAGATCAATGGTTTTTAGGATTAGGGTTAAAGCCACATTAGGGTTAGGGTTATTCCTATTAAAATTAGGGATATGATTATTTGTGTTAGAGTTTATTTTATAGTAACAATAAAATAATTTAAATTCAATTTTAATAATAATAATAATAATAATAATAATAATAATAATAATAATAATAATAATTTAATTTTAATCCACTTGAATTGTAAAAATATTTAATGCAAAGAAACACTATAAATTTGTAAATGTATTTAATCTTCATAAAGATTGTAAATTTTTATATTTAGTTTTTTTTTTAAATATTTATATTTAGTTTTTTTTAAATATTTATTAAAAGTGATTTTGATGGGCTATTTTTCACCTTTCCAAACTAATGATCATTATCTTTATATATCAACCACTTTTATAAAATAGTTGTTGCTAGTTAAATTTTCTATTGTTAAGAGTAGATATTGTAACATAACATAATGTATTGATCAAAATGGTTAGCAAAACTTTTTTTAGTTAGAATGTGAAAACCCAAAATATTTTCATTTTTTTATTTAATTTGAAAACTCAAAATTTAAAGGATATGAGTAACTATGCTCTTCAAACTTTATCATGAAACTATATCAAATACCTAAATTTTTATTGGAATTTCTACATATAACTTTACTTTAAAAACTATTTTTTTTAATAATTTATATCTTAAACATGGATAAAATCATTATTATAAAAAATAAAAAAATCAATAATTATTTGAATATCAAATTTTGTATTTAAAATTTTTGATTACTTATAATTATATCAATATCAAATTTTATATTCAAAGGTTTTAGCTCGCTACATACATGACATTACTCCAAATAAAGTTATATTGTAAGACAATATGAATACAAAAAACGAGATAACTTCATGTATGCTTATGAAGTAAATTTATTATCCATCCATTTCTCATTTCAATTATATCATTTGAGTGGTTTATTATTGACCATGCTTTCTACCATGGTGCTTTTGGAAAGCTTCTSTACACAAAATTRTAATGGAAGCAATTTACTAACATTTGCAATAAASAGAGAGYACATGTATCACAACATATTCACAAAYTTTTTCATTAAAATTGAATAAAACTTAATATTTAAATTAATACTATAAACAACAATGARCCAACATTCTATTACTTAATCAAGGTAASATTCCTTTACTTCAAACTTACAATTATGGTTTTTCTCTTCACCATCTCATATCAATAATAGAGCAATATCCCCTAAGTGAAGGGAATAATGGAAAATATATCCATCACACCACAATGTCAATCATCCCCTAATTCAGAGACCATYCTCGATATCTTATATTACTAGAGAAAATKGATCAAATTATCTTATGGAAAGGAGGGTTAACAAAATCTTGACCATTGATTAATGTGACTTGATTATTGTTGTAAATATAAGACAAACACAAGCACATTACATAAATATGGTACACACCATCTAGTGTTCCACATTCATTTCCATGGTAGGTCCTTCGAAGAGCCATGTTATAACGTCCCCAACCACCCACAAGTCGGACCACGCTACCTTAGAAACACATGGTCTCAATCTCTGTTATAGATAATCAAAATTGTCCATGCCCAAACATAGACCTGATGGGCTATGGCAGATAGAGCTCTTTGCGGAATAAATCACATATAAACTTAACAGAAATAAATAGAGATAACATGAAAGGATACATGAAAACAAACACATGATATTATTATAAGAATCGCATACATGCACTAAAATAAATCATTAACCATTAAGCACATAAATGATACATATCTCTTAATTGTAGTGCACTGACTACGTGGAGACCTTCCACGAAACTCCCAACCTTAGACCACGCTACTCATCACTCTCAGCAGTGGGTCACCCCCGAGCTAGGAATAAACTCCATCAAGCAAGGGATTCCTAGGCTAGGCAAGGACAATAGGAAGTTGAAACAATCTACAGGAAGGATTTCCTCCAAGGAGCCACTTATGCCCACTGCTCATAGACTCTCATTCCCCACATGCCTGTCTCACCCCAGGAGTATACACCTTCATTGTCACACAGTCCATCAACTACTCCACCTCCCTTCCAGGGCTTCAACAACATGTCAGACAAGAATTCTCATAGTTCTGTAACTGCTAATCAACTCCCTCCAAGAGAACTCACTTCCTCAACAAAATCTCTCACTTGGAGAGTGTTTCTCATAGGCCTCACAACCTTCTTCTTCAATCCTCGGGCCTGACAACCCTCTTCTTCAATCCATCTCCCCAACACACAGGCAAGGGTGATGGCAACAAAAAAAATTGGATGTGGGGAATGGTAATGGAAGAATGAAACACAGGCCACCTGCAAGGTACATGTTCAACAAAGATATCAGTCTGGGCTCATTGTAGAGGTTTAGGATGGTCGAGGGTTCGACAATGGCGTTCTAGGTTTTATTGTTTGTCTTNGCCCACTACTCATAGACTCTCATTCCCCACATGCCTGTCTCACCCCAGGAGTATACACCTTCATTGTCACACAGTCCATCAACTACTCCACCTCCCTTCCAGGGCTTCAACAACATGTCAGACAAGAATGCTCATAGTTCTGTAGCTGCTAATCGACTCCCTCCAAGAGAACTCACTTCCTCAAAAAAATCTCTCACTTGGAGAGTGTTTCTCATAGGCCTCACAACCTTCTTCTTCAATCCTCGGGCCTGACAACCCTCTTCTTCAATCCATCTCCCCAACACACAGGCAAGGGTGATGGCAACAAAAAAAATTGGATGTGGGGAATGGTAATGGAAGAATGAAAGACAGGCAACCTGCAAGGTACATGTTCAACAAAGATATCAGTCTCGGCTCATTGTAGAGGTTTAGGATGGTCGAGGGTTCAACAATGGCATTCTAGGTTTTATTGTTTGTCTTCTCACTGTATGCGTGAGTGGAAGGAATGGGAAAAGGATCCCCGAAACATTCAAAATCTCCACATATATTTTCATGTTCCTGAGATGACACATGGCACTCATGAAGCGCTTTCCTCTCCATTTGGAAGTCATTCCCCCCCAAAGAAACTTAGGATAAATTCATATCCTCCTCACAACATTTAGAATAATAATATATATTATTCTCTGATATTTAAGATCTTAAGCTTAGCCCCTTTTTCTATCCTCTCAGCCCCCTCCCTTACCCAGTCTAGTGGATCCTAGTGCCCCATACTCTTTCATCGTGGTCGGTCTAGACGCAGTGATGCTTTTATATTAATGATTTTAAATATTTACATATACAAAACATGCTCCTTGTCGTAGCATCCTAGGCTCTCTGGTCCAACTATCACATAAGCCTCCTAGATTATCATTACTTGTCTCACTAGCCTATGAAACATGTTTACAATTCATTATTTAAAATTTATGGCTCAACCTTGGGGTATTACACATGTGGTAGCCATCTTCATATCAACATGTGTCTCTTGCTTCATCCTTGCATATTCGTTCATGAGATGTAGAGGGACCGGTTCAAGTACAAGGGAATTAAAACAAAATTACATCTATATCGAGGAAACCAATTCACATTACAAACAAAATAGAAAATGAAAAGAAGAACTTAATTTGTTAGTATTTTGATTGGTTTGTATGATCACCTATCATCTTGGGAGACCCTTGCATTACACATCCTTTATAAATAAACAATGATATTTATTTTCATATAATTGGTGATAAATCTCTTGTCAATGGACACAAGTTCATTGTTTGATATCCATGTCACATGTTCAATATATTTACCTTTCCAATGAACTAAATACTCCTTATATCTAGTTTTCCTTTTCCTCTTGCAAATCTCTCATTAAGAATATATTCAACTTCATCGAGTTCCTTTTTGGAATTTGTGCTTTTCAATATGTAACTTGCTTGACTTGGTTTTCATCTCCAACCCCTCCATGATATTTGTTGGAAGTGATGTATTCTTTACAAGTATACATTGTGCACCCTAACAAGTTTTCTTCTGTATGTGGTGTATTTATGGGTTTTGGTTGGTTTTAGTGCATAGTTTTATACCCATTGTAATATAATATTACTTGGTGGATGATGGTTGAATAATTTTGCAAAATGTTTAAATATATTGTATTGTAAATTGTGTTTGTTAATACAACGACAAAGTGTTGTGGCTATGAGTTTGTTGGTTTTCCTGGTTAAGAGTTTCTAAGATAAATCTATGTATATTGTGTATATGTGTCAATGTTTATTTTATTTTATTTAAAGATTATGTTAGCAATGTATTTCTTAATTAGGTTTATCAAAGTTCTTATTTAGTATCAAAGACGAGCTATGGAATTTACAAGATTCTTTTGTTGCTAAGTTTGAGCTTATTATTTGAAGAGAAAGGATATCATGGATTGGCAACAAATCTGTTCCTCGGTAGAGCTCTATTCAGGTGAATTGTGAGTTAACTTTTAAGGAAAATGGAGAGTAGTTTACAAATAGAGATAGAATAATTTAATTTAAAACAGGTTGACTTAAGAAAGCTTAAGATGGAAGATGTTCTTATGAATAGATATTAGTGGGTTGTCGTGTCTAGAAACAAAGCCATGCGTATGAAAAATAAAGATTAAAAAAATATGGATGAGGGAAAAGAGTACTATCTTAGTATTCCCTTCTTACAAATAGATATCATTAAACATATTATAAACCATACCAATATTGTTTATATTATTATTATAGAACAATATAATTTTGCAAGAAAATCAATCATTAATTAATCATCAAGTGAAATATTTTTAATGATAATATATAATAAGTAATATTAATATGACAGTATGCATGTGGTGTCAATTAATAGTAAAAACACATTATTGTGTCTAGTGTATATGATAGGCATATATTAAGTGCGTTAATGATGTTTTTACTATAGAATGTGGATCCTTTAAAGATCCATGTGGAACCAATCATCAAAGTGATCCATGACTATTGCTTCATTCTTATGTATTTGTTCATGTGATATAGGGGGACCAACTGAAGTATGAGAGAATTAAAGAAGAAGAAATCTAGACTCGGAAAATCAATCCTCAATGCAAAGAAATTGGAAATTCAAAATTGAAAGGAATAATTCAATTTGTTAGTATTTTGGCTNCCTAGGCTCTCTGGTCCAACTATCACATAAGCCTCCTAGATTATCATTACTTGTCTCACTAGCCTATGCAACATGTTTACAATTCATTATTTAAAATTTATGGCTCAACCTTGGGGTATTACACATGTGGTAGCCATCTTCATATCAACATGTGTCTCTTGCTTCATCCCTGCATATTCGTTCATGAGATGTAGAGGGACCGATTCAAGTACAAGGGAATTAAAACAAAATTACATCTAAATCGAGGAAACCAATTCACATTACAAACAAAATAGAAAATGAAAAGAAGAACTTAATTTGTTAGTATTTTGATTGGTCTGTATGATCACCTATCATCTTGGGAGACCCTTGCATTACACATCCTTTATAAATAAACAATGATATTTATTTTCATATAATTGGTGATAAATCTCTGACCAATGGACACAAGTTCATTGTTTGATATCCATGTCACATGTTCAATATATTTACCTTTCCAATGAACTAAATACTCCTTATATCTAGTTTTCAAGTTCATTGTTTGATATCCATGTCACATGTTCAATATATTTACCTTTCCAATGAACTAAATACTCCTTATATCTAGTTTTCCTTTTCCTCTTGTAAATCTCTCATTAAGAATATATTCAACTTCATCGAGTTCCTTTTTGGAATTTGTGCTTTTCAATATGTAACTTGCTTGACTTGGTTTTCATCTCCAACCCCTCCATGATATTTGTTGGAAGTGATGTATTCTTTACAAGTATACATTGTGCACCCCAACAAGTTTTCTTGTGTATGTGGTGTATTTATGGGTTTTGGTTGGTTTTAGTGCAAAGTTTTATACTCATTGTAATATAATATTACTTGGTGGATGATGGTTGAATAATTTTGCAAAATGTTTAAATATATTATATTGTAAATTGTGTTTGTTAATACAATGACAAAGTGTTGTGGCTATGAGTTTGTTGGTTTTTCTGATTAAGAGTTTCTAGAATAAACCTATGTATATTGTGTATATGTGTCAATGTTTATTTTATTTTAATTAAAGATTATGTTAGCAATGCATTTCTTAATTAGGTTTATCAAAATCCTTATTTAGTATCAAAGACGAGCTATGAAATTTACAAGATTCTTTTGTTGCTAAGTTTGAGCTTATTATTTGAAGAGAAAGGATATCATGGATTGGCAACAAATCTGTTCTTGGGTAGAGCTCTATTCAGGTGAATTGTGAGTTAACTTTTAAGGAAAATGGAGAGTAGTTTACAAATAAAGATAGAATAATTTAATTTAAAACAGGTTGACTTAAGAAGGCTTAAGATGGAAGATGTTCTTATGAATAGATATTAGTGAGTTGTCGTGTCTAGAAACAAAGCCATGAGTATGAAAAATAAAGATTAAAAAAATATGGATAAGAGGGAAAAGAGTACTATCTTAGTATTCCCTTCTTACAAATAAATATCATTAAACATATTATAAACCATACCAATATTGTTTATATTATTATTATAGAACAATATAATTTTGCAAGAGAATCAATCATAAATTAATCATCAAGTGAAATCTTTTTAATGATAATATATAATAAGTAATATTAATATGACAGTATGCATGTGGTGTCAATTAATAGTAAAAACACATTATTGTGTCTAGTGTATATGATAGGCATATATTAAGTGCGTTAATGATGTTTTTACTATAGAATGTGGATCCTTTAAAGATCCGTGGAACCAATCATCACAGTGATCCATGATTATTGTTTCATTCTTATGTATTTGTTCATGTGATATATTCATGTGATATAGGGGGACCAACTGAAGTATGAGAGAATTAAAGAAGAAGAAATCTAGACTCGGAAAATCAATCCTCAATGCAAAGAAATTGGAAATTCGAAATTGAAAGGAATAATTCAATTTGTTAGTATTTTGGCTGTTGTGCAAGATCACCCATGAACTAGTAGGTCTCTCACATTTGTTTTCCTTTGTAAATAAAAGGTGAGAATTCTATTCATAGAATTGATGATGAATCTCTTGTTAATGGCTACCTAAGTTCTATATTCATAGAATTGGTGATGAATCTCTTGTTAATGGCTACCTAAGTTCTATTCATAGAATTGGTGATGAATCTCTTGTTAATGGCTACCTAAGTTGACTATGTTTTTTTTTTTTAATCTATGGAAAATACTCAATATACTTACCTTTCCAGTGAAAAAAATACTCCTTCTACCCTATTCTCCATTTCCTCTTGCAAAATATCTTATTAAAAACCTCGACAACTTCATCAAGTTTTTTTTTTTTTTCTTTTCTGGAATTTGTTCTTTCAAATCTGTGACTTTTTTTAAATTTCATTTTCATCTCCAACCCTTCACGATATTTTTTTGGATGTGTTATATTCATTTCAAGTATAAACTATGCATTTGATACGTTTATGTGGGGCCTATAATGTATTTATGAGATTTGGGTGGTTTGATCACATAGTTTGATATCATTTATAATATAATACATCTTGGTGGATTAGGGAAGAATGATGCTACATAATGTATTATATATTGTATTGTAAATTAATTTTGTTAATATAATGAGAAAGAAGTATGGATTTGAGTTTGTTGGTTTTCTCAGTTAAAGGTTGTTTTTATTTTTATTTTTTATTTTTGTTTATTTTATCATTTTCTTTGTTTATTAGATTGATAAGACTCTTTATTTGATATGAGAGCCAATTTATTAGATTTACGGGGTTTCTTTTTCTACTAGAATTTAACTCATTATTTGAAGAACAATGGTATCTAAGGTTGGAAATAAACATATTCTAAAGTGGGAACTCTACATCAGCAAGTGAATATTGTGTGATGGAAAATGAAAAGTAGTTGAAGGATAGATATATAAAAGTTTAATGGTAAAAGATGTGTGTTATGGAGGCTTAATATTGAATATCTTCTTGTGGATATCAATTAGTGGGTTTTTGTGTCTAGAAACAAACCTGTAAATATACAAAATGAAGACTGGGAAAATATGGATAGGAAGGGAAATAGTACTATATGGTTATGCATTTCTCGTGGATGATGAGTGTATTGTTATGCAAATATATAATAAAAAATATCAATATTTGTTTTATTTTTATTATTATATATTAATATAATTATACATATGAGTTAATTATCAAGAGAAATAGTTTTTAATAATAATGTATAATAAGTAATATTAATGTGACCCTATGCAATGGTTGGTTAAAATAAAAAGCACATTAATATATTTAGTGTATTTTAATAGGTGTATATTGTGACATCCCCAAAAATAAAAAAATTTTGAATTTGAAATTTCTGAGGAAAAATTATTCTGTTTTTGGCAAATTTGAATTTGGAAAATTTTTGCCATTTATGGAAATTATAAATTTCAAAATTTGGTTAATTGTAATTAATGGTTATGAATGTTGGGCACAAATATGATCTGACTCAACTAACTACTTGACTTTGACACTTGTATGAAACAAAATATTTTATATTTATTGTAGGAGGAAAAATGGAACAACCACGTTAAAAATCAACTGACCACGACTCCATGAGTGGGGAACATGTTGGAACTACCTCAGGGCTGATTGTTACAGGTGGAAAATCAAGTATTTGGCCATTGACAGCCCCTGAAAATCATGGATTTGGAAATCCGCGAAAATTCCCAAGAGGGAAAAGACCTAGACATTTTTTGTTTTTGATATATAACATATGTGAGGAGGTAGCACATTGCCTAGTATGTTGGGAAAGGATACTATGGATACTAGTGTGAGGCAAGGAGAAGATTTCTGAGGTTGAACAATATTGTTGAGGCAGAGTTCCAAGTTAGCCCTCATGGATTCATGGTCGGGCTAGGGGGTGAACAAGACAAGTGACTGGGTTGCCCTGTTCTATGGTTGGGAGGAACGTGGTTGTTCCCTTTGTTTTTCAGTGTATTATTTCAGATATGCTATTCTGTCCCTTCTCTGGATGAATGTTATATAATTGGATATCTGATAGAATGCATTTGTAAATTCTAGTTAGGGGTATTGTTATGGATAAAATTTGGTTGATTGTTGCTGAACTCAATATCTGATAAAAAAGAAACTTCTAGATTAATTATGGATGAATGTTGTTTTCATTTAGGTATACTAGCTGAAAAGATATGTTGGTTATGTAGATTTGATTCCTGATATGATGAGATAAAAACTATAGAATAAGCCTCACCTTATAATCGTATTTACTGAGAAAGCTAGCTACAAGCGAAATGTGAATGGGATCGGATCACATAGATATATATAAGTCTTCTTATGCGCATGT